>CM033641.1:171149183-171351047 GCA_019512145.1 Engystomops pustulosus
ATATATACCCATATATACACAGTAGATGCATATATACCCATATATACACAGTAGATGCATATATACCCATATATACACAGTAGATGCATATATACCCATATATACACAGTAGATGCATATATACACATATATACACAGTATATGCATATATACACATATATACACAGTATATACATATTTAGGGCTCATTCACACGGCCATCTGGGGGGATGTACATGCGGCTGCAAATTTGCGGCCTCATATACGTCCCCATAGAGGGCAATGGCGGCCCGGCAGCGGTACAGTGCCACACATGTGTGGCACCGATCCGCGCCGTACACTGCAAAAAGATAGAGCATGCTCTATCTTTTTGCGAGTGTGCGACCGCGCGACGCTGTTTTCTATGGAGGGAGGAGGGGTCACCTCCTCCTCTCCAGCACACGGTGGTGCCCGCATGTCGGGCATACTGAGTGTGAATGTACCCATTCAACAGTATATAGAAAAATATATATACATTTACACAGTATATACACCTATATACAGTAGATGCATACATACATATATACAGTATATACATATATACAGTAGATCATATTTACACATATACACATTTACACAGTATATACACATATATACAGTAGATGCATACATACATATATACAGTATATACATATATACAGTAGATGCATACATACATATATACACATATACACAGTATATACACATATATACAGTAGATGCATAAAAACATATATACAGTATATACATATATACAGTAGATGAATATATACACATATACACTTACACAGTATATACACATATATACAGTAGATGCATACATACATATATACAGTAGATGCATATATACACATACACAGTATATACACATATATACAGTAGATGCATACATACATATATACAGTATACACATATATACAGTAGATGCATATATAAACACAAATACATATTTATATACTTACCTTTAAGGGTCACTGGCCAAGGCGTCAGGTGGGTGTTCTAGATGCATACATACATATATACAGTATATACATATATACAGTAGATACACATATACTACTAGCTTGTGGAGAGCGGAGTTGCTACAGTAGATGCATATATACACATATACACATTTACACAGTATATACACATATATACAGTCACCCCCAGTAACACAGCATACTACAGCCGCCTGCCCTCAAGTAAACCGATACAATACAGCCGCCTCCCCCCCTAGTAACACACGACATACAGCCGTCTCATCCCCAGTAACACAGCTACATACAGCCCTCACCCCGGTCACCGTACACAGCGCTCACCTCGTAACACCGCTAATACAGCCGCCTCGCCCTCGGTAACACAGCTACATACAGCCGCCTATCCCCAGTAACACAGCTCCATACAGCACCTCACCCCCAGTACAACTACTAACAGACGCCCCCGCTCAGTAACACACAGCTACATACAGCCGCCTCATCCCAGTAACCAGCTATTAAGCCGTCTCATCCCCAGAACACAGCTACATCAGCTGTCTCATTCCCAGTAACACAAGCTACATACAGCTGCTACTCCCCAGTAACACAGCTACATACAGCTGTCTCATCCCCAGTAACACAGCTACACACAGTACGCCTCATCCCCAGTAATACAGCTACACACAGCCGCCTCGCCCCAGTAACACAGCTACATACAGCCGCCTCGCTCCCAGTAAAACAGCCTACATACTGCCGATTCGTCCAGTAACACAGACATACAGCTGCTCACTCCAGTTAACCACATACACACAGCAGCCTCGCCCCCAGTAACACATCTACAACGCCACCTCGCCCCAGTAACACAGCTGCATACAGCCGCCTCATCCTAGTAACCACAAAATAAAGCCGCCCGTCCCAGTAACACAGATACATACAGCCGCCTCACCCCCAGTAACACAGCTACATACAGCCGCTCATCCGAGTAACACAGCTACATACAGCCGCTCGTCCCCCAGTAACACAGCTACATACAGCCGCCTAGCCCCCAGTAACACAGCTACATACAGCCGCCTCATCACCGTAACACAGCTACATAACCCCCCCAGCCGCACGCGCCCAGTAACCACAGCGACTACCAGTGCCTGCTCCCAGAACACAGCTACATACAGCCACTCATCCCCAGTAACACAGCTACAATACAGCCGCCTCAATTCACCAGTAACACAGTAAATACAGCCTTCATCCCAGAACCACAGTACATACAGCGCCTCATCCCCGAAACATCTTTATATTACCTCACCCGTATCAGATATGTAGTCCCATGTAACACAACTTAGCCTGCACGCCACACACACACATTCACTATATAGAGCATATACATACTAATCATTACACAGCTATAAAAAAACACATCATATACTATACATATATTTTAAGGTGCACCTATATATGTGCATATAAATTTATGCCTGTATAATACAGTATATGCATTAACATGATAACCAGTAGATGCATATACCCATATATACACAGTAGATGTATATATACCCATTATACACAGTAGATGCATATATACCCATATATACACAGTAGATGCATATATACCCATATATACACGCTGATGATATATACCCCATATATACACAGTAGATGCATAATATACCATATATACCAGGAGATGAATATACCAATTATACCAGTCAGATATATATACACATATACAGTAGATGCATATATACACATATATACAAGATATACATATTTAGGGCTCATTCACACGGCCGTCCAGGGGGACGTACATGCGGCTGCAAATTTGCGGCCTCATATACGTCCCAATAGAGGCCATGGCGGCCCGGCAGCGGTACAGGCCACACGCTGTCTGTAGGAGGGAGGAGAGGTCACCTCTCCTCTCCAGCACACGGTGGTGCCCGCATGTCGGGACATACTGAGTGGAATGTACCCATACACCAGTATATAGAAAATATATACACATTTACAACAGTATATACATGTATATACAGTAGATGCAACATACATATTACAGTATATACATATTATACAGTAGATGCATATATACACATATACACTTTACACATATACACATATATACAGTAGATGCATACATACTATATATAGAATACAAACTCACATAATACACAATTACTACTCGCTTGGTGGAGAGCGGAGTTGCTACAGTAGATGCATACATACATATATACAGTATATACATATATACAGTAGATGCATACATACATATATACAGTATATACACATATACACATTTACACAGTATATACACATATATACAGTATATACACATATACACATTTACACAGTATATACACATATATACAGTAGATGCATACATACATATATACAGTATATACATATATACAGTAGATGTGAGCAAGCACCAGCATCATCTCCCGATACACAGACACAAGAATGCACCAAGAATCATCTCCCATACACACTACACAGCATGACCAGCAAGCAATTCTCCCAACACAAACACACAGCATTACACCAGCCCCATCTCCCATTTACACAGCACACCAGCGCCACATCTCCCATTCACATAAACAGCACGCACCCGAACCATCTCATACACATACAAGAATGCACAGCACCATCTCCCATACACACAGCAGCAAGCACCAGCATAACCTCTCATAAAGACACCGCATGCGGCACCAGACCCATCTCCCATACACAGCAGGCACCAGCCTCATTCCCCATACACATACACAGCACACAGAGCGCCATCTCCCATACACATACACAGCACCACCAGCGCCATCTCCCATACACAACCACAGCATTTGCCACCAGCATCACCTCTCATACATATAAACAGCATTCACCAGCCCCATCTCCCATACACAGCAGGAACCAGCCCCATTCCCAGACAATACACAGCACACCAGCGCCATATCCCATACACATACACAGGCATGCACCAGCACATCTCCCATACACAGCAGGCACCAGCCCCATCTCCCATTACACACAGCAGCAAGCACCAGCATCACTCTTCATAACCATCACAGCAGCACCAGCCCGCATCTCCCATTACCACATTACACAGCATTGCACCAGCCCCATTCTCCCACCACACACACACACACACATGCAGACACCATCCCCCCTTCCACCCCCCAGCAAGTCGTCCTTTCCTCCATGATGCTAGGGACAGCGGATGGCTGTGCTGTGGGGGCGGGTGGTACTCATTTTAATGTGCAGGGCTGGGCCTGCTTGAGGAGGAGAGCCCAGCGACTGGGGCTGACATCTGCAGGGTGGGGAGAGATAGACAGCCCCGCACTGCTACCCTGCTGTCTGCATCCATATCATAAGGTAATTTGATCATATGGATGCATTCTAGGGAGGTGAGGGGCCAGTGCAGGAGCCGGAGGTACATGGAAAGTGAGTTGTGCCGACAGCGTGACAAGGTAGTGTGAGGAGAGGAGGATGGGCACAACGGGAAGGTCAAACGGAGAAGGGACCGGCCGCCAATCAGTGCTCAGGGCACCGGCCCCCCCACCGGGAAGTTCCCGGTAAAGGTCCTCTATGGCCAGTCCGCCCTGGAGACTATATACAAAGCGGCCAAGCCCCCAGGAATGGCCACATTTAAAATCAAGAAGCCGACCCTGCATAGTTTGTTGTGAAAACCAGAAAACAAAAGTTGGCTGCTTTCTCAAAAGGCATGGTCAGGAGATGTGGGCTGGTATTACCCTCATGATCGTCCTATGATGGTGTACTGTTCATCACTATAAGTTACATAGATTATATATCTTATATTAACTTACTGATAATGCTACATCGGAGCTTCAAGATGGGCTCAGAATTAGATTTAGTATTTTGCATAGTTTTTAGTATATGTTGCATATGCCCTTTGTCTGCAGGAAGTGTAGTTCATCTATGGCACCCTCACCTCAAAATTCTCATGCACTTGGGGCAACAAAGAGTTAACTGAGAAGAAGCTGCGCCCGCCCCCACATTACGTCTGTTCTGACCTCATGGTACTTCCCGCCGGCTCAGCACAGCATATGGCAGCGATGTGTCCGCCCCCCCTACCTCCGGTCATGTGCTCTCACCTGACAGCCGGATACAGGTCTGGCACATGGAGCGCATTGGTGTTATTCTTTCTGTAGTACGTACAGCACCGTGCCACATCTCACCACGTGACCAAAGCGCAGGTATTTGCTTTCTTACTACACATGTCATTTGCTTTATACATCGTATAGAGACAGTTTTATGAAATAGGTGACCCCAAGTTACTGCCTAGATACACAACTAAGTGACTGCTGTTGCTGCACATTTTTTTCTAGATGCAATGGAGTCTTTTATGTTGTCCATTGTTTGATCCGATAATGCAGTGGTTATCAACCTTTCTAACTCTGCAACCCTTTACAGGTCCTCAGTTGTGGTGACCCCCAACCAAACAGAGTAACATTACTTACGCACCTACTGCATTAACTGTTTTTTGCTAGTCACAGTGATCCCCTCCCAGTAGCCACAGTAATGCCCTAGTAGTCACGTGGTTCCAACTGGGGCAGTAGTACAGCGGCCCAAGGCAGTCGGTGGCCCCGGCCCAGAGCCCAGTTCCGCCCGGCAGTCACGGCGCCGGGGTCAGTGTGTTAAGTCCCCTAAACACAACATCCCATACATATCTAATAAAGTAAAAAAAAAAAAACAAAAAATCAACAAGAGAAACACATATTTGGTATCGCCACGTCCGTAACAATCAGTACAATAACTCAGTAAAATTATGGACCCGCTTGGTGAGCGCCGTAAAACGAAACCCAAAAAATTTACATTTTTCATTAAATCCCTTCACAAAAATGTTCTAGAAAGTAATCAAAAAAAGTTATGTACGCCAAAATGGTATCAACTGAAAGGGACAACTAAACCACGCCAAAAATAAGCCTAAACCAGCTCTGTCAACCAAAAAAATATAGCTTTATATCTCGTGTAAAGATGGCGATACGAAAATAAATGAGATTTCTCTGTGTTATTTTTTCTTCAGTTAAATTGTAAAATATATTAAAAAACTATATAAATGAGGTATCACCATAACTGTATTGATCATAGAATAAAGATAATATGTTATTGTTTATGGTAGGTGAATGGCCCCAAAAAGATACAAGAAGAAAGGAAACCAAAATACGTTTTATTTTCACATACATTTAGAGTTAATAAAATCTCATTAATGAGCTAATGACCCCACTTGCATGAAGTATTTGTAAAGTGTATCTAATGTCGCAAAAATAAGCCCTTATTTGTCCAAATTTCCCAAAAATAAAGATGTATAGCAATAAAGTAACAATGCATAATCTGCTCTGAATGGCGCAGCTTCCCTTCAATGCCCTGGTTTGTGCCTACACAACAGTTTTACCGCCACATATGGGTATTGTTACACATAGGAGAAATGGGTATCAAACTTTGTGGACCGTTTGGTATTTTATCCACTAATAACTTTACATTTTATGAAGAACATTCATTTAGCCAAAAAAAAATGTAAATTTCAAAATTGCATCCGATCTTGTTTATCTCCTGTAAAATAATTAAAGGGTTAACAACCTTCATGAAAGTTGTTTTACATACATTAAGGGTGTCGTTTTTATTAAGGGTAATTTATGGGGTTTTACTTTTATTTAGGCGTCTTAAAGTGACCTTAAATCTAAGCAGGTCTTGCAAAAGCGTGATTTTGTGTTTTATGAAAATGTGAGAAATCGTACCTAAGTTCAAAGCCCCATAACATCTTACAAAATGATGAGAATGCAAAAAAACCATGGATACATAAAGCGATCATTCGGTTAATTTTAGTTATCAAGTTTTTTTGCTGTTATGAACAACGTATGGAAAAAGTAGAACATTTTTCAATTTAAAAAATCAAGACTTTTCGAATTTCACCAAATATCATTTTTTTTCATAAATAAGCGCAACACATACCACCAAAATGTTTCAACTAACATGAAGTACAAGTGTCACGAGAAAACAATTTCAAAATCACTTGGATATGTTAAAGCGTTCCAAGTTGTAAAACCACTTATAGTGACACAGGGCAGATTTTAAAAAATGGCGTGTCAGGAAGGTAAAAAGTGGCTTCGGCGTTAAAGGAAACCTACCATTGTAGTGGCAGGTTTCCGATGGAAATACCGGGCACCAGCTCAGGTGAGCTGGTGCCGGAGCTTATTTTAGTTAGTGTTTAAAACGCGGTATCGGGTTTTAAAACACTTTTTAAATTTATAGCCGGCGCAGGCAGGTACGCGCTCGGGCGCTTACCTGCGCGCGGCTACATAGGAAGTGAATGAGAGCCGCCGTGCACGGTAAGCGCCGAGTCGCGTACCTGCCTGGCCGCTCTATAACGTTTTAAAAAGTGTTTTAAAACCGCGATACCGCGGTTTAAACACTAACTAAAATAAGCTCCGGCACCAGCTCACCCTAGCTGGTGCCCGGTATTTCCATCGGAAACCTGCCACTACAAGTGGTAGGTTTCCTTTAAGGGGTTAAGCCTGAAACATTGCCTATCATTGAACCGTACATAAAATCTTCATTACTTTGTTACCATTGTAAGATGCATAAGAGTTAAGCAGTAGTATGACGCAAATATTATAAACACTCCCTGACTATTCTCATATTGTTTACTAGATTGTCGACTCCTACATTGGATACTTGATGTATTAGTGTGGTGTTGCTATTGAACGTACAGCCTGCAGTGGTGACACACACTGCCTCTTTCACAGGGCCGTGTATAAAAAATGGAAGTCGACAGTGTGCATGGGAAGAGAGCAGAGAAGGGTACAGAGCCTGCGATTTGTTCTCTGAGACAGGTATTTAGTCAGAGACTGTTCGGGAGCATTTTTTTTTTTTCTTTTATCTTTCTTATATTTGCAACTTTGGGGTGGCCTTTGCAGATTGTGCAAAATTTGTAACCTTTCCACACTTAAAATATAAACTGAGCAGTCTCCATTCCGACTCCCTGAGCCTGCGCCAGCTCCAGGTCAGCAACAGGTCAGTGCGCACGATCGGTGCACAAATTATGAAGTCATTACTGACATAGTTTGTGCGTCAGTCGTGCACACTGACCTGGAGCTGGCGCCAGTGCACATAAAGTAAGTGGAGGACCGGGGTGTTGGAAAGGTGAGTACCCCAGTACTCTGCCTGTATTTGCACCTAAATTTGTAACCTTTTGAAAAGTTCAAACGTAAAAAAAAAGTGAAATGGGATGGCTCACCTCTTTAAATTTGGCGCAATCGGCAAATGCAACAGTTATGAATACTGAAATTGATGCACTGTAGTGATGCATCCACTTTTTGACTTTTTTTTTTTTTTTACACAAAAAAAACACTGCTTTTTTCACAACCACTAAAGCCAACAATGATATTATTCTCACAGTCTGCTGCTAATGAATCCCATGTCCAAGTCTAAGCACATGTACAAATTTTTTCTATGGAAATGTAAATTGAAAAAAGTTACCATAATTTGGACTTTTTTGGTTAAACAGAGTGTAATGGACCATCTGCTCTTGCATATAATTGTAGAAAATCTATAGCTGCTTTCTCCTGTTGTCTGTGATCTCGACCTTCAACATCACGGATTAAAGACTATTTTATCATTTGCTTTTAACAGGTCAGGTGTTTACACAACCAATTGGATACATTGATCCTGCTTTACTGGGAAAAGGGACCCCCAGGCAGCCTTCTATTTGCAGTCTGTCTCGTGGGCCGTTTGAAGATTCAAAAAGGTTTTAATAACCCTACACATTCTTTGTGGGTCTGCATCAATTTTCCCATGTATGGGAGTTATTAAAGAAATCCTAAATACGTAACTTTGAAAAAAAAAGTAATACGTATAACTCGTAGGTAAACACCAATTCCGAATTTAAATTGGTTCTGGAGTAAATGCTCCATTACACATTACATGTATTTACACAATGTAGATCTGTAGCATTGGGCACGTTAACACATTCTTCGTGGCCATAGATTCAACAAGGTGCTGGAAGCATCCTCAGCGATTGTGGTCCATATAATTGACATGAGGCATCACACGTTGCCGCAGATTTGTGTCGCGCAACATCCATGATGACGAATCTCACGTTCCGTTCCACCACATCCCAAAGATGCTCTATTGGATTGAGATCTGGTGACCGTGGAGGCCATTTGAGTACAGGGAACTCATTGTCATGTTCAAGAAACCAGTCTGAGATGATTCCAGCTTCGCTGAAAGTAGCCATCAGATGTTTGGGTACATTGTGGTCATAAAGGGATGGACATGGTCAGCAACAATACTCAGTAGGCTGTGGCGTTGCAATGATGCTCAATTGGTACCAAGGGAGCCCAAAGGTGCCAAGAAAATATTCCCCACACCATGACACACCCACCAGCCTGACCTGCTTTCATGTTGTTGACACCAAATTCTGACCCTACCATCCGAATGTTGCAGCAGAAATCGACCAGGCAACGTTTTTCCAATCTTCTACTGTCCAATTTCGATGAGCCACCCCCAGTAACACAGCATACTACAGCCGCCTGCCCTCAAGTAAACCGATACAATACAGCCGCCTCCCCCCCTAGTAACACAGACATACAGCACGTCTCATCCCCAGTAACACAGCTACATACAGCCCTCACCCCGGTCACCGTACACAGCGCCTCACTCCGTAACACCGCTACATACAGCCGCCTCGCCCTCGGTAACACAGACTACATACAGCCGCCTATCCCCAGTAACACAGCTCCATACAGCACCTCACCCCCAGTACACTACTAACAGACGCCCCCGCTCAGTAACACAGCTACATACAGCCGCCTCATCCCAGTAACCAGTCTATTAAGCCGTCTCATCCCCAGTAACACAGCTACATACAGCTGTCTCATCCCCAGTAACACAGCTACATACAGCTGTCTCATCCCCAGTAACACAGCTACATACAGCTGTCTCATCCCCAGTAACACAGCTACACACAGCCGCCTCATCCCCAGTAATACAGCTACACACAGCCGCCTCGCCCCAGTAACACAGCTACATACAGCCGCCTCGCTCCCAGTAAAACAGCTACATACTGCCGATTCGTCCAGTAACACAGACATACAGCTGCTCACTCCCAGTTAACCACATACACACAGCAGCCTCGCCCCCAGTAACACATCTACAACGCCACCTCCCCCAGTAACACAGCTGCATACAGCCGCCTCATCCTAGTAACCACAGAACATACAAGCCGCCCGTCCCAGTAACACAGATACATACAGCCGCCTCACCCCCAGTAACACAGCTACATACAGCCGCTCATCCGAGTAACACAGCTACATACAGCCGCTCGTCCCCCAGTAACACAGCTAATACAGCCGCCTAGCCCCCAGTAACACAGCTACATACAGCCGCCTCATCACCAGTAACACAGCTACATAACCCCCAGCCGCACGCGTCCCCAGTAACCACAGCGACTACCAGTGCCTGCTCCCAGAACACAGCTACTACAGCCCTCATCCCCAGTAACACAGCTACAATACAGCCGCCTCAATTCACCAGTAACACAGTAATACAGCCTTCATCCCAGAACCACAGTCATACAGCGCCTCATCCCCGAAACATCTTTATATTACCTCACCCGTATCAGATATGTAGTCCCATGTAACACACTTAGCCTGCACCCACACACACACAAATTCACTATATAGAGCATATACATACTAATCATTACACAGCTATAAAAAAAACACATCATATATATACATATATTTTAAGGTGCACCTATATATGTGCATATAAATTTATGCCTGTATAATACAGTATATGCATTAACATGATACACAGTAGATGCTAATACCCATATATACACAGTAGATGTATATATACCCATTATACCACAGTAGATGCATATATACCCATATATACACAGTAGATGCATATATACCCATATTATACACAGTGATGATATATACCCCATATATACACAGTAGATGCATATATACCATATATACCAGAGATGAATATACCATTATACAGTCAATATATATACACATATACAGTAGATGCATATATACACATATATAAAGATATACATATTTAGGGCTCATTACACGGCCGTCCAGGGGGACGTACATGCGGCTGCAAATTTGCGGCCTCATATACGTCCCAATAGAGGCCATGGCGGCCCGGCAGCGGTACAGTGCCACACGCGTCTGTAGGAGGGAGGAGAGGTACCTCTCCTCTCCAGCACACGGTGGTGCCCGCATGTCGGGATACTGAGTGTGAATGTACCCATACACAGTATATAGAAAATATATACACATTACAACAGTATATACATGTATATACAGTAGATGCATACATACATATATACAGTATATACATATTATACCAGTAGATGCATATATACACATATACACTTACACAGTATATACACATATATACAGTAGATGCATACATACATATACAGCTAATACATATATACAGTAGATACACATTACTATAGCTTGTGGAGAGCGGAGTTGCTACAGTAGATGCATATATACACATATACACATTACACAGTATATACACAATAAAGTAGATGTACATACATATATACAGTATATAACATATATACATAGATCATACATACATAGATACAGTATATACACATATACACATTTACACAGTATATACACATATATACAGTAGATGCATACATACATATATACAGTATATACATATATACAGTAGATGAATATATACACATATACACTTACACAGTATATACACATATATACAGTAGATGCATACATACATATATACAGTATATACATATATACAGTAGATCAGGGGTAGGGAACCTGTGGCTCGGGAGCCAGATATGGCTCTTTTGTTGGCTGCATCTGGCTCTCAGGCAGATCTTTAATAAATATTGATGGCTCATGTGTGTCTCTTAGAATTATTACTGGACACAGGCAGCGATGTTACCGCTGCCTACGTCCTTTGTACGGCCCAGGTGCCATCGCCGCTATCATCTAAGCCTGGGTCAAAGATAAGAGCGTGGGAGCAATGGGGAGCTGGCTGCAGGGAGCACTGGGAAGTGAATATTCATTTTTTATTACCTATCTACTGGGGGTATATGCTGGGGCTACCTATCTACTGGGAGGCATGTGCTGTGGCTACCTATTTACTTGGGGGCATGTGCTGTGGGACTACCTATTTACTGGGGGTATGTGCTGGGGCTACCTATCTATCTACTGCGAGGCATGTGGTGGGTGTCAGGATTTGGAGTAGTGAACCCCCTGGACCGCCATGGACGATGATGTAAGCAGACACCTTGGACCGGAATCTAAGTGGCACCTGGTCTTCACCAGAGCCCGCCGCAAAGTAGGATGGTCTTGCTGCAGTAAGGTACCACCTGGTCGTTCCACAGGTACGACTTGTCTGCGGTGGCAGCCAAGGTTGAGGTACAGGATCACTAGAAAGTCTTGTGTTCAGGAACAGGCAGGCGGTCAAGGCAGGTGGCAAAGATGCGAGGTAGGGGACGGAGCAAGAGGTCAAGGCTGGCAGATCAGGAACAGGTCCGAGGTCAACGGAAGCTTCCTCATATCCATGAAGAACTAAGATCCAGCGGGGAACCAAGAAAGTGGGTAGCCCCAATCAGCAGAGCGCTGGCCCTTTAAATCTGCGAGTGCTGGCGCGTGCGCGCAGCCAGGACGGTAGCAGTCGCATGGAGACGTGAGTGAGCTCGGAAAGGGGCGTTGCCACAGAGAGGGGCACGGGTGTGCCTGCGATCTGAGACGTAGATCGCAGGGGCACCCATGACACTGAGACTACCTATCTCCTCGGGGGCATGTGCATATTGTACGGCTCTTCCGGAATAACATTTTAAAATATGTGGCGTTCATGGCTCTCTCAGCCAAAAAGGTTCCTGACCCCTGCAGTAGATGAATATATACACATATACACTTACACAGTATATACACATATATACAGTAGATGCATACATACACATATACAGTATATACATATATACAGTAGATGCATATATACACATATACAGTAGATGCATATATACACATACACACATTTACACAGTATATACACATTTACACAGTATATACACATATATACAGTGGATGCATACATACATATATACAGTATATACATATATACAGTAGATGCATATATAAACACAAATACATATTTATATACTTACCTTTATGGGTCACTGGCGAAGGCGTCAGGTGGGTGTTCGAGCCGGTGGGGGGTCTTGCGGGTGCTTGTTCGGCGGGGGGGTGGGGGCGGTCGGACGGTTGCTTGTAAGGCCGGGTGGATGGGGGGTGGTGCATTTTCCGGTGGGGGGAGCTGCGGAGGGCGGGTGCTCTTTCGGGCGTGGGGCGGCGGGGTTGCTTGTTCGGCCAAGGGGGGTCGGCGGTGTTCGCGCGGGTGCTTTTTCCGGCGGGGGGGGCGTTGACGGAGGGAGTTGCGGAGGGCGGGTGCTTTCTGGACGGGGAGGGGGGGGGCGGGAGTACTAGCTGTGGGTGGTGGCTCAGCCATGCAGGTGGGCGTGGAGGCGGTTGACTGTGCTGGGCGTGCGGCTCGGCCTTGCAGGGGGGTGGACGGGGGGCGGTAGGCTCGGACATGGAGGCGAATGGGCGGGTGGGGAGGAGGTGACCTATGCCGTGGGGGCGGGAAGATGGAAGTTACCTGTGACGGGGGGCGGCCAGGCTTCAGGGAGGTGGCGGCACAGGAGGGGGTGCAATCTGGTGGGGGCCCCGGGGCTCGAGCCCCGGGAGCCCCGCCTATAATCCGGCCCTGGTAGCACATAAAAAATAGTAAAATCATAATGGAACGCACATGTGGAACGCACGGCAAAATGTGTCTCAACAAGCGTGCGCCACAAACACATGTTTGCGGCAAAAAATAAAGATTCAGTGCATCGCTGTAACACTGTGCCGATGATCCTCTGCCTGATCTGATAGTGTGTATAATCTGTCCAGCTTGCCATGACGTCCAGGACACAATTTTGATTTTTTTGGCGCAAACAGGACACAATTTAGATTTTTTGGGCGCAAACAGGGCACAATCTTGTTTTTTTTTTTTGTGCAAGCACGTGTTTGTGGCGCATGCTTGTTGATACACATTTTGGCGTGCGTTCCACATGTGCGTTCCATTATGATTTTACTATTTTTTATGTGCTACACAAATTATTGAAAAGATTGGAGACTACAATGGACGTGGGGACACATCCAGGGATCAACTAGAAAAGCTCCCTCTTTGGCACTAGCACTTTAGCACTTTATATGTAAAAGTTTAGTTCACAATGTATTTTTTATGCATTGTAAACACTGATATGTAAATATTATGGGCGGATCTTTGTAGGTCATGTGACCATGTATGTTTGTATATATTTCCGCTGACTGCACCATGTAAATAGCTTGAAAAAGGCTCTCTCAGGGCCGAAACGTCGCTACTGTCACCTTTGATGGAATAAAAGGACCACACTTGTTTTACACCACTAACGGAGTACTGCTCATTCTCTTGTATTTATGGTTGGAGGACTTGAGGCCTAGTCCTGTGATGCCTGCACCCACCTGGACAACGTGCTGATTGTGGTGCTTGTATTTTCTCATCGTATATATGTATTAAATATCTACAAAGGCAATCTCATTAATATAATATGCAATAGCCAAACAATAAGATCAAGACAGGTTGTATTTAATATTGAATATCACAATAAGAATAAAAATACATTAAGGGGCATAACAGAAAATAGCTGGTGAACAAAGGCGTATCACCAATTAAACGGGCCTTCCTCAGGGGACAAATTTGTGTTCTGCAAATGGTGCTGGCAACCATATAATTACGCTAACTACATTCCATGATCATGACACATATATCATGAAATACTTTTTAGGTTTGATGTCCAATGTGATGCCCTTTAATTGGATAGTAAGGTGACATCATAGATGCCCCAGCCCTGTTTAGGACATTCTATTGAAACTTCTGTTGAATGTATCTTCTTGTATGTTGATGATGGGTTGCCTACTGTATCTCCTATTAGTCAAGATTAAAAGTATTTAGAAGTGAGATACATTTATGCCATTTAGTTGATGGTTCCCACACACAAACTTTATCCATAACTCTGACCTGAAATCCAGAGGGAATACCATTTTGAAATCTGGGTCCATAGGGAGCATGTTAATACTTAGACTGATTTGGATAGGCAGATGTACACTTTTGCCTCACTTTATCTAACTAGTGTCAGACAAAGAAGGATATAGGTGACTTTTTTGCATAATTTTACAGAGTTTCAGGACGGAATTGTGGTCTTTGAGGTGACTTTAATGTGGTGCCATATGGGTTCTTTCATGCTCTTCCTACTAGACCTTCTGGATGTTAAGTGGCTGTAGATTGAACCATGTTTTGTGGAATGTTTGGCAGCTTCTTCATATTTGAGACTATGCTGACCCACCAACATCTCTACCTGGTGTAGTAGAATGATAAAGCATGTATCATTTTCTCTGACTATGCCATGATCAATCTCTCGTTATTCCTGACTTCCCCTATCCATGGGCAGTGGAAATGTTACCACTCATTCTTTTATGAAGCACTAATCCAAGCCAACATTAGGAATGCGAATATACCACTACCTCTACTGATTATGTAGTTCATTGCTCCATATGGCCCATAAATGCATGGTTTGTGGGTTCTTGATTGGACATGGTCCAATACAGATCCAACAAGCTGTGAAGGTAGTACAACTCCTGATTCAGATGCCTGTAGACTTGAAACAATACTTTCATGAATAAATGACTCTAGGAAGGGGGAAATTCAGAATTTGTTGTAGACCAGGGTAAAAGATGGCATCTCAAAGTCTAGTAGATTCTTCTACAGGTAAAGTAATAAGTGTAGCGATGGCTTAGCTTAATCCCACCTTGCATGTCTCTAATCTGCCTATCTCAAGAACAGAAAAAGCCAATTTAAACTAACTAAACAAACAAAAACTGATGAAGACTAATGTTACAGGGTGATAAATGGAAATTATTGTTGCTGTATGATAATATAAGGAGGTATATAGGGGGAGTTCACACAACAAGATTAGATAATATTGGGTAAGTATTGTGCAGATACAAAAAAAGTGCCTAGTGCTAATACAAAAAGTGCCTAGTGTCGATACAGCTATAACTCAGGCTCAATTAAAGCTTACAGTGCTTGTGCTTGTCTACCTGTGAATGCCCATGTAACACTCCATACTACATCGAAGGATAGCAGAGACACATTGTGGTGTTCACAGTATGTAATATTCACAGTAAACAGAATATATTGCACATACCCATTATCAGAGTCAACCTGCCGTCTATCACAAGATTCTCTAATCTACGCTGAGAGGCTATTGGCTAGGGTCACTTGTAGATACATTACAAAAACATGAGATAAAGAGCTCAACCCTTTAAGAGGGAGCTGCTTTTCCCCCCAGAGAGAAGGGGGACTACCCTTCAAGATCTCTGCTTGAATTTCATGGTTGCTCAACTGTCTCAGGTTCTCACGTGTCAACAATATGTCTTTAAACCTTTGGTACACATAAAGCAACTATACTCGATGCCCCCCAGATCTTCTGTTATCTTCCTCAGGGCTTACCTTACCATCTCGCCTACACAGGGGCGGACTGCCCATGTAACCCACCGGGAGAAATACTGGTGGGCTGGCTGGGGCCGGTCTTCATTTTTATATATACTCGAGCATAAGCTGGCTTATACTCAGCTAAAAAAACCCAGTAAACTATATACCTTTCCGATGCCCCCACAGGTCCGATACTTCATCCAGTCCCACCGGCAGTGACTGGTCTGAAAGGTGAGTACATAGTTTATTATTTTTATGTGCTGGGCAGGCGTCTGGCTGGCTGTATACTGGGGGGACTTGCTGGCTGTATACTGGGGGGGAACTGGCTGTATACTGGGGGTAATGGCTGGGTATATACTGGGGGCACTTTCTGGCTGTATACTGGGGGGACTGGCTATATACTGGGGGAAATGGCTGGCTGTATACGGGGGGGACTGCCTGGCTATATACTGGGGGAATTGCTGGCTCTATACTCGGGGATGGCTGGATGTATACAGGGGCTGGTTTGCTATATACTGGGGGGACTGGCTGGCTCTATACTGGGGGGACTGGTTTGCTATATATTGGGGGGACTGGCTGGCTCTATCCAGGTGACTGGCTGGCGTTGTTATATGGCATAGTAATAGTAGTAATAGTCATAATATTCCTCTACATAGTTATATTCTTGTGCACAGTGGGAAGTATTATAGTAGTTATATTCTTGTACATAGCATTATTGTATTAATACATCTTGTATTATAGTATTATATTCTTCTATATAGGATGCAGTATAATAATATATTTTACTTAGGGGCAGTATTATTGTATTGTTGTCGTTTTTTTTTTATATATACAAGGCAGTATTGTGTTCTGTTAAAAAATTAGCTTTATTCCTGTACAGTCATGGGCATAAGTTTTGAGAATGACACAAATATTATATTTTCGCATGATCTGTTGCCCTCTGGTTTTTATGTGTGTTTGTCAGATGTTTTTTTTATCACATACAGAAATACAAGTGCAATCATATTATGAGTAACAAAAGATTTTATTGACAGTTAGAATGAGTTAATGCAGCAAGTCAATATTTGCAGTGTTGACCCTTCTTCTTCAGGACCTCTGCAATTCTCCCTGCAGCTCTCAATCAACTTCTGGACCAAATCCTGACTGATAGCCGTCCATTCTTGCACAATCAATGCTTGCATTTTGTCACAATTTGTTGGTTTTTGTTTGTCCACCCGTCTCTTGATGATTGACCACAAGTTCTCAATGGGATTAAGATCTGAGGAGTTTTCAGGCCATGGGCCCAAAATCTCTAGGTTTTGTTCCCTGAGCCATTTAGTTATACCCTTTGCTTTATGGCAAGTTGCTCCATCATGCGATACTCTTCTCTGTTAGGCCATCTTTGTGCAGTGCAATGATGACTGCACGTGTTTCTTTAGAGATAACCATGGATAACAGAAGAGAAGCAATGATGCCAAGCACCAGCCTCCTTTTAAAGTGTCCAGTGGTGTGATTCTTACCTAATCATGACAGATTGATCTCAAGCCCTGTCCTCATCAACAACCAGACCTGTGTTAAAGGAGTAATCATTGAAACGATGTTAGCTGCTCCTTTTAAGGCAGGCCTGCAATGAAGTTGAAATGTGTTTTGGGGAAAAAAGTTCATTTTCTAGGCAAATATTGACTTTGTAATTAATTGCTGTTAATCTGATCACTCTTTATAACAGTATATGCAAATTGCCATTATAAAACCTGATGCAGTAGACTTTGTAAAAATAAACGTTTGTATCATTCTCAAAACATATGGCCATGACTGTACAAGGGAGGCAGTATCAGTCTCCTTCTCTGTGCTGTACAGGATGATTAAGACTATCTATCAACAGTTTGTGTGGTATTTGGCAACTCCACCCACATCACATGGTCACGCCTACTTGTTTTGACCCTGCCCACAGAATGGGGCCAGTTTTAGGCCGGTGGCACACGTGGCGTTGTGAACCCGTTTTTGGGCTGTTTTTAAGCAGTCCGTTAAAAAAATGCATGTGTTAAAAAAAAGCACCAGTTTTTGACCACCCGTGTTAATTAAGATAATTGGTAAAAACGGTCAAAAATGGATGCGCTTTTTAAAAGCATGCATTTTTTAACGGACTGCTTAAAAACGGGCCAAAAACGCCACTTGTGTCATCAGCCTAAGGCTGCATTCACACTGCCATAAGTCCCCTCCTCTCTTTCATTTATTCATGTTTTGTCTTCAATACTGATGAAGCTGATGACCTTTTTTCATGTATTATTGAAGTGGATATAAAAGGTATAGTGAATGCAACTTAAAACATACTTTAAAAATTTGCTCTTCCATTCACTCTCCGTTCCCCATAGACTTTAATGGACTTTCTATTGCACATCCATTATTAATGGCAAAAGAAAGACATAGGATGATTTTTCTACTATCAATAAAGAAATGTATAATGGAACCTGCAGGTGTGAACTTTGTCTAAGGCTACTTTCACACTGATGTATGCTGCCTGGATAAGGGGAGGGATGAGCGCTGCTACCACTCCCCTCTCCATAAGGCATGGTGCTGGTTTGTACATACAGAGAAAGAGAGAGCATCCTCTATGTTGGAGACATATATATCCGACCGCAAATACGTCCCCAGATCATTTGTGTGAAAGGGGCCTAACTGTAGATGTGTATACGTGCACAGTAGTCCTACCTAAAGGGGTTTTCCCATGAAGGCATGTTAGGCCCTATCCACAACTAGGGGTCCATCGGACCTCAGACTAATGGAGCAGACGGTCGCGCGTGACCGTTCTCCTCCATTAATCTGTATGGAACTGACGGAGATCGGTGAGTGCCGCGCTAGGCAATTTCTGTCAACTCCATAGAGATTAATGGAGCAGAACGGTTCTACGCGGGTACGATGGACCCCTCATTTTCGCAATCTGCGGGAGTTTCAGCACTGAGACCTCCACTGATCATCAAAGGAAAACCCCTATAAGGTTTAATTCTTTTGATGTTTTTATGATACGCTCAACGGGGCATATTTATCAGGACCTCTGCGCTTATTGCTAGCTTTTGCGATTATTTGCCCCGATCCGCCACCTTCACGCCAGTGGGACATAAAGGGGCGTGAAGGGGGAGGGCGGAGGGCGCGGCCGGCTGGGAGTGGCCCGGCGTGGGGCGTTACTGTCCTCACGCCTGTGCACTCGCTGCTGCCGGCGACTTTTCATACGTGAAAAGTTGCCGGCTGCGTTTTTTTCTGGCGTAGGATAAATGCTGCGCAGCCTCCCGCCCCGATACAACAAGAGAAGGAAGCTTCTTGATGTATCGGGCTGCGAACATGCAGCGGCGGGGCTATCATACGCATACCTCCCAACTTTTGGACAAGAGAAAGAATTGTCACACCCACAAGCATAGTATAATATCAACCTTGACGGTCCCCACATAGTACAGTGCCCCTTACTTTGACCCGTATAATATCCCCTAAAGCAAATCTGCAACATATAAAACCCCTCTTTAATTTTATCCTCCCTTTACATTTTGTTTTCCACTTTTATTTATCTCCCCAAACTCACACATAATACTATCTGTACTCCGACCCCTTCCCCTCCTCATACGGTGTGGTCCCTGTTCTCTATCCTCCTCATTCTGTAGCCTCCTGTTCTCATCTTCCTCCTGTCCTCCATCCTCCTCCTGTAGCCTCCTGTCCTCCAGCCTTCTCCTGTAGCCTCCTGTTCTCCAGCCTCCTCCTGTAACCTCCTCTCCTCCAGCCTCCTAATGTAACCTCCTGTCCTCCAGCCTCCTCCTGTCCTCCATCCTCCTCCTGTAGCCTCCTGTCCTCCATCCTCCTCCTGTCCTCTATCCTCCTCCTGTAGCCTCCTGTCCTCCATCCTCCTCCTGTAGCCTCCTGTCCCGCCAATCCTCCTCCTGTGAGCCTCCTTCCTCCATCCTCACTCGCTGTAGCTTCCGTCCTCCGTCCTCCTCTTAGCCCTCCCCCCCTGTCCTCCATCATCCTCAACCTGGGTGTCCTCCCTGTCCCCCAGCCCAGCCGCCACGTCCTCAAGCTAATTCTCCAGTCCCTCCGCCACCCTTCCTCCACCTGGTCCTCCAAGCCTCCTTCCGCTCATGTCCCCCATCCTTCCTCCACACATCCTCCTTGTCCTTCCATTATCCACCCTGTCCCCCAGCCTCCTCCAGCATCCTCCTTCTCTCCCCGTCCTCAAGCATCCACCTGTCCTCCGCCTCCATCGTCCTTCAGCCTCGCACTCCTCAAACCCTCCTTTGCCTCCACCCCGTCCATCACTCCTTGCCCCAGCCTCCCACTCTATACAGTCCTGTCCCGCCCAGCCACGCCATCCACCATATGTCCTCCCTCCGCATGCTTCCCCTCCTTTCCCCGAGGCCTTACCCCCTGATCTATGATACGTTTCCAGCCCAAGTCCTCACGGCCATCCCCCTCACTGGTCCCACCATCGTAAACTGCGCAGCCTCCACTTAGAACGTCAGGACCAATTCATCCTCCCGTACACTGTCCTCCAGACTATTCTTCCTCCTCTGTGTCTCCATCCTGTCCCCCGGCCCTCCGCTCCCCCTCTTCCTCAACAGCAATCCTCCCGTGTCCTAGCCTCCACCTGTTCCTGCATCAGGCCTCTCCCAGTTCCCCATCCTCTCCCTCCTGTCTCACCAGCACCTCCTCCTCCTTCCCCCCCCACAGCCTCCACCCTAGAAACTCCTCCTTCTGTCCTCCTGCAGCCTCCTCCTCCTGTCATCCAGCCTCCACCTGTCCCCCAGGAGCCTCCACCTGTCCCCCAGCCTCCTCCTCCTGCGCTCCAGCCTCCGCAAGCATCCTCCTGTCCTCAGCCTCCACGTGTCATCCAGCATCCTCCTCCTGTCCCTAGCCTCCTCCTCTTGTCCTCCAGTATCCTCCTCCTGTTCTCCAGTATCCTCCTCCTGTCCCCCAGCCTCCTCCTTCTGTCCTCCTGCAGCCTCCTCCTCCTGAATCCTCCTCCTCCTGCAGCCTCCTCCCTCCTCCTACAGCCTCCACCTGTCCCCCAGCCTCCTCCTCCTGCCCTCCAGCCTACTCAAGCATCCTCCTGTCTTCAGCCTCCACCTGTCCTCCAGCATCCTCCTCCAGTTCCCAGCCTCCACATGTCCTGCAGCAGCCTCCTCGCTTTCCCCACACCGCCGCCAGCATGCCTCTCTTGTCCCTCAGCGACCTCCTCCTCCTCTTCCCCATCATCCTCCCTTCTCCTGTCCCCTAGCCCCCTCCTCAGCCTCCTAAGACCCCCTCCCTCTCCTCGCTTCGTCCATCCTCCGTCCCCAGCGCTCCCCAGCCCCGCAGCCTCCTCCAGTTCCTGCGCCGTCCTCCTGATTCTCGTCTAGCCATGCCTCCAGCCTGCCTGTCACCCTCCTAGGCCATGCCGGCTGCTCTCCTCCTCCTGTAGCCTCCCCACCCGTCACCGGCACCTAACCAGCGCCCCAACCGCTCGCTCCTCCTGTAGCCCCAGCCCCCCCTGTCCTCTCCTGTAGCCTCCAGCACCTGTCTCAGGCCCAGGGGGAGGGGTTGTAGAGCCACTCCAGCCCCATGTTCCTCCTCCAGCTTTGTCAGCCTCCAGCCATGGCCAGCCTGCGTCCGGTCTCCTTATTCGTCCATCCCGGCCCCTATCCTCCTGTCCTCCTGTGGCCTCCACCCCCCCCCCTGTGCCCCATGCCCTTCCTGCTCCTCCTCCTGTGCACCGCCTAGCCCCCCTTTCCTCCTCCTGTGCCCCAGCCCCCCCTGGTCTTTCTGTAGTACTCCATCCTCCTTCCTCTCTCTCCTCCCTGGACTCTCTCCCTGTAGCCGCCTGTCTCCTCATCCTGTACCTGCTCCAGCCCCCTGTCCTCCTCCTATTGCCTCCAGCCCGCCCTGTCCCCCCTCATGTTCTTACCTGCAGTCGTCCGTCCACCTGGAACCTGCCCACCCGGGAGCGGACTACCATCCTCACATGAATTGGTCTGCAACATCATGTGAGGAGGTAGTCAGGGGCTGGTCGCCTCCTCAAAAAAAGGAAATCGCAAGGCCCCATCTCTTCTGCCGCACGCCTCTACCTCATCGGGCTGATGACGCTGCAATGAAGGCTCTAAAAGCGGCGGTCTGGAGGCGGCACTAGGGGCGGCCCAATACCTAACAATTCTCTCTCCCGCCTACCCATTGCAGCGTGACAGAGCCCAACAAACGAATCTGTCAGGCTGAAGCGGGACTGTTGGGAGGTAGTCCTTACTCTGGCCCAATAATGTACAAAAAAGGCATTCGTGCATACATAGACATATAGGGGGAGAATTTAATCACAAGCAGTCCTCTTAAGCAGAACCTGTTTAGTTCCCATAGGCAACCAATCAGAGCTCAATTGTCATTTCCCCACCATGTTTTATCAATGATTAAAGCTGAGTCTGTTGATTGTTTTCCCCAGAACAGAAACTTGATGATAAATCACCCCCATAGGGGGAGACATACAGGGGCGGACTGGGAATTTAAAGATGGCGCCTGGACAAAGATCTAAAAGTGGCCCCATGATATAAGCACGGGCCCAATTACTTAGGTCGTGGCCATCACAAGTAGGCGGAAGTGCAACAAAACGCATCGTGGACAATAAGGTTGATCCACACATTTTAGTGTTTTGATTCCGTTTTGGTAACTGAATCAAGACGCACTAGTGGTGGATCGCATATGTGTTTGTACGTAATACTGCATCACAATGAAATGAGCGCCGCCCGAGGGCCCGGTGTCCCGCAATTACACAAGAAACGCCAATCACATACTTTGCATATAAACGCATATGCAGACGCCGGTGGCCGGCGCCACGATGCTTTTTTGATTCAATACAAAACTTATCCAAAACGCTAAGGGGCATTCACACTTTGCGTGTTGGCCTGGTTATTCACATTGTGTTGCAACGCATTACAACAGCTGAGAGGGTGATTTGCCTAATTACTTAATGCGTTTCAACCACCAATGAAAACCCAGGCCCACACGCACTGTTGACCCCCTCCCCTCCCACACACAACCCAGCCGGCACCACCGCCCCATCTGTCCCCACAATCACGCACACACACACCACACAATCAAGGCACCATCACCACTCTCCACCACACCACACACACAGCATGCAACCACACCATCTCTCCTTCACACACACACACACACACAGCAGTCCCTATCACCATTCTTCCCCCCACACACAGCAGGCACCATGCAACCATCTCTCCCCCCCACACACCCACACCATCAAGGCACCACCCCATCTCCCCACAACACCCGCCACACACACACAGCACACACATCCCAACGCTCCTGCAACCAGCCCCAGTCTCCCCCATACACACACACACAGGCACAGCACCATATCTCCTTACCACAAACACACACACACAGCCGGGGGCCCAGCCCCATCTCCCCTACACACACAACAGCAGCACACCAGCATCACTCTCCTAACACACAAGAGATACACACGTAAGGAGCAGGCACCAGCACCATCTCTCCTTACACACACACACACAGCAGGCAACCAGCCCACTCGGTGTCCTTACAACCCAACACACACAATCAGGCACCCGCACAACTCCCCCCACACACCAGCCAGCACCAACCACCATCTCCTCACCATGCCACCACGCTAGCAACCCGGCCCGCATCTCCCCACCGGGCACCCACACACAGCATGGCATACCACCCCCATCTCCCAGTAAGACACCGCGCCCAGCCGGCAAGCACCACCCCATCTCCCATACACCCACACCAGCATGTGCCAGCCCCATCTTCCCATACCAAAATACACGCAGGCACCAGCCCCATCTCTCCCATACACACCCGCATGTGCCAGCCCATCCCCATGCACCACACAGCAATGCACCAACACCATCTCCATAGCACACAAGCAGCAGCAAGCACCAGCATCATCTCTCATACACCGATGCCACAGCATGCCCGCACCCTCTCCCATACACACACACACAGCAACCAGCCCCATCTCCTACACATCAATGCAAAACCACCATCCCCAGCTCCCATACCATACACATCAGGCAACCAGCCCCATCCTGTCTCCCATACACAGCTGCCACCCAGCCCCATCGCCCATACACATACACAGCATTCACCAGCCCCATCTCCCCTACACATTACACAGCATGCACCAGCCCCTCTCCCATACACACCCCATCATCCCCAGCCCCAACTCCATACACAGCATTCACCCCACAGCTCCATCTCTTTCTCCCATACACCTACACATCATCGCACCAGCCCCCTCTCCCATACACAGCATGCCCACTCCACTCCCATACACATACACAACACAGGCATGCACCACCCCGTCTCCCCCCCCCCACACAGCACGACAGCAGTCACCAGCCCCATCTCCCAACACACACACAGCCATGTGCCATCCCCATCTTCCCATACACCACCGGCACAGCCCCATCTCCCATACACATACACCCAAGCAGCTCGTCAGCACACATCTCCCACACACAAACACAGCAGGCACCAGCCCCATCTCCCTACCAGCATGCACCACCCCAATCCCCATACACATATCACACATCATGCAACCCAGCCCCATCTTCCCATACACATACACAGCATGCACCACCAGCCCATCTCCCATACCCACACAAAACACGTGCCAGCCCATCTCCATACAACATCAAGCATGCACCAGCCCTCATCCTCCCATACCCATACACAGCATGCACCACCAGCCATCACTCCATACACATACACAGCATGCACCGCCCCTCTCGCCATCCACATACACAGCATGCACCAGCCTCATCTCCCATACACATCACAGCATGCACCAGCACCTCTTCCCATACACATACACAGCATGCACCAGCCCCATCTTCCCACACACATACCCACAGGCACCAGCCCCATCTCCCAATACACATACACAGCTAGCACCAGCCCCATCTCCAACAAATACACATCAATGCAACCAGCCATCATCTCCCACTCCATACCCAGCATGCAAACCAAGCACCATTCCCATACACATACACAAGCTCCACCAGCACCATCTCCCATACACATACCCAGCAGGCACCATCCCATCTCCCATACACATACACAGAAGGCACCAGCCTCATCTCCCATACCAAACACAGGCAGCAAGCACCATCATCATCGCATACACCAACACAGCAGCAATCACCAGCATCGATCTCCCGATACACAGTACACAGAAGCACCAGACATCCCATCTCCCATACACATACACAGCATGCACCAGCACCATCTCCCATACACAAACACAGCATACACCAGCCCCATCTCCCATACACAGCACACCAGCGCCATCTCCCATACACATACAGCACGCAGCCCACACCATCTCATACACATACAAGACATCGCACCAGCACCATCTCCCATACACACGCAGCAACACCAGCATCACCTCTCATAAAGATACCGCATGCGACCAGACCCATCCCCCACACAGCAGGCACCAGCCCCATTCCCCATACAACATACACAGCACACAGCAGCGCCATCTCCCTATACACTACACAGCACCACCAGCGCCATCTCCCATAACACATCACACAGCATTGCACCAGCATCACCTCTCAACATTACAGCATTCACCAGCCCCATCTCCCATACACAGCAGGACACCAGCCCCATCTCCCAGACACATACACAGCACCCAGCGCCATACCCCATACCATACACCGCATGCACCAGCACCATCGTCCCAACACAGCAGCACCAGCCCCATCTCCCATTACACACAGCAGCAAGCACCATCATCAACCTCTTCATAACATCACACGCATGCACCAGCCTCATCTCCCATACACATACACAGCATTGCAACCAGCCCCATCTCCTCCCACACACACCACACACAGCAGCCCCATCCCCCCTTCCACCCCTCCTCAGCACACTCACTTTCCTCCATGCTGCTAGGACACGGGCTGTGCTGTGGGGGCGTGGGTCTCTTTAATGTGCAGGGACTGGCCTGTGAGGAGCCACGCTGGGCGACATCTGCAGGGGGAGGGAGAAAAACAGCCTCCGCCCTGCTACCCGCCTGCTGTCATCCATTCATAAGGTTAATTAATCAGTCATATGGATGCATCAGGGAGGTGAGTGCAGTGCAGGAGCCGTTGATACAGAGGAAGTGAGTTGTGCCGACAGCTGACACAGTAGTGAGGGAGAGGAGGAGGGGCCAACGGAGGAAGGACCGGCCCAATCAGCTAGCCAGGATGCACCGCCCCGGTAAGTTCTCCCGGTAAAGTCCTTATGCCAGTCCGCCCCTGGAGACATATCATACAGCGGCCAAGCCCCCCAGGAATGGCCATTTAAATCAAGAAGCCGACCCTGCATAGTTTTGTGTGAAAACCAGAAAACAAAAGTTGGCTGCTTTCTCAAAAGGCATGGTCAGGAGATGTGGGCTGTATTACCCTCATGATCTTCCTATGATGGTTGTACTGTTCATCACTATAAAGTTACATAGATTATATATCTTCCTATTAACTTACTGATAATGCTATCATCAGGAGCTTCAAGATGGCTCAGAATTAGATTTAGTATTTTGCATAGTTTTAGTATTATGTTGCATATGCCCTTTGTCTGCCAGGGACAGTGTTATTTCATCTATGGACACCTCACCTCAAAATTCTCAATGCACTTGGGGCAACAAAGAGTTAACTGAGAAGAAAGCTGCGCCCCGCCCCCACATTACGTCTGTTCTGACCTCGGTACTTCCCGCCCCGGCTTCAGCACAGCATATGGCAGCGATGTGTCCGCCCCTCCTCCGGTCATGTGCTCTCACCTGACAGCCGGATACAGGTCTGTGCACATGGAGCGCATTGCTGTGTATATTCTTCTGTAGTACGTACAGCACCTGTGCCCAACATCTCACCACGTGACCAAAGCGCAGGTATTTGCTTTCTTACTACACATTGTCATTTGCTTTATACATCGTATAGAGACAGTTTTATGAAATAGGTGACCCCAAAGTTACTGCCTAGATACACAACTAAGCTGACTGCTGTTCTGCTGCACATTTTATTTCTAGATGCAATGGAGTCTTTTATGTTGTCCATTGTTATGATCCGATAATGCAGTGGTTATCAACCTTTCTAACTCTGCAACCCTTTACAGGTCCTCATGTTGTGGTGACCCCCAACCATAAAATTACTTACGCACCTACTGCATAACTGTTTTTTGCTAGTCACAGTGATCCCCTCCCAGTAGCCACAGTAATGCCCCTAGTAGTCACAGTGGTTCCACTGGCCGGCAGTTACAGCGGCCCACGGCAGTCGCGTGGCCCCCGGCTCCAGAGCCCAGCTTCCCGCCCGGCAGTCACGGCGCCCGGGTCAGTGTGTTAAAGTCCCCTAAACACAAACATTCCCAATACATATCTAATAAAGTAAAAAAAAAAAAAAAAAAAAAATCAACAGAGAAACACATATTTGGTATCGCCACGTCCGTAACAATCAGTACAATAACTCAGTAAAATTATTGGACCCGCTTGGTGAGCGCCGTAAAAACGAAACCCAAAAAAATTTACATTTTTCATTAAATCCCTTCACAAAAATGTTCTAGAAAGTAATCAAAAAAAGTTATGTACGCCAAAATGGTATCACTGAAAGGGACAACTAAACACGCCAAAAATAAGCCCTAAACCAGCTCTGTCAACCAAAAAAATATTAGCTTTATATCTCTGTAAAGATGGCGATACGAAAATAAATGAGATTTTCTCTGTGTTATTTTTTCTTCAGTTAAATTGTAAAAATATATTAAAAAACTATATAAATGAGGTATCACCATAACTGTATTGATCCATAGAATAAAGATAATATGTTATTTTTATGGTAAGGTGAATGGCCCCAAAAAGATACAAGAAGAAAGGAAACCAAAATTTACGTTTTATTTTCTACATACATTTAAGAGTTAATAAAATCTCATTAATGAGCTAATGACCCACTTGCATGAAGTATTTGTAAAGTGTATCTAATGTCGCAAAAAATAAGCCCTTATTTGTCCAAATTTCCCAAAAAATAAAGATTGTATAGCCAATAAGTAACAATGCATAATCTGCTCTGAATGGCGCAGCTTCCCTTCAATGCCCTGGTTTGTGCCTACACAACAGTTTACCGCCACATATGGGGTATTGTTACACATAGGAGAAATTGGGTATCAAACTTTGTGGACCGTTTTGGTATTTTATCCACTAATAACTTTTACATTTTATGAAGAACATTCATTTAGCCAAAAAAAAAATGTAAATTTCAAAATTGCATCCGATCTTGTTTTATCTCCTGTAAAATAATTAAAGGGTTAACAACCTTCATGAAAGTTGTTTTACATACATTAAGGGGTGTCGTTTTTATAATGGGGTAATTTATGGGGTTTTACTTTTATTTAGGCGTCTTAAAGTGACCTTAAATCTAAGCAGGTCTTGCAAAAGCGTGATTTTGTGTTTTATGAAAATGTGAGAAATCGTACCTAAAGTTCAAAGCCCCATAACATCTTACAAAAATGAGAGAATGCATAAAAAACCATGGATACATAAAGCAGACATTCGGTTAATTTTAGTTATCAAGTTTTTTTGCTGTTATGACAACGTATGGAAAAAGTAGAACATTTTTCAATTTAAAAAATCAAGACTTTTTCGAAATTTTCACCAAATATCATTTTTTTTCATAAATAAGCGCAACACATACCACCAAAATGTTTCAACTAACATGAAGTACAAAGTGTCACGAGAAAACAATTTCAAAATCACTTGGATATGTTAAAGCGTTCCGAAGTTAAAACCACTTATAGTGACACTGAGCAAGCACCAGCATCATCTCCCGATACACAGACACAAGAATGCACCAAGAATCATCTCCCATACACACTACACAGCATGACCAGCAAGCAATTCTCCCAACACAAACACACAGCATTACACCAGCCCCATCTCCCATTTACACAGCACACCAGCGCCACATCTCCCATTCACATAAACAGCACGCACCCGAACCATCTCATACACATACAAGAATGCACAGCACCATCTCCCATACACACAGCAGCAAGCACCAGCATAACCTCTCATAAAGACACCGCATGCGGCACCAGACCCATCTCCCATACACAGCAGGCACCAGCCTCATTCCCCATACACATACACAGCACACAGAGCGCCATCTCCCATACACATACACAGCACCACCAGCGCCATCTCCCATACACAACCACAGCATTTGCCACCAGCATCACCTCTCATACATATAAACAGCATTCACCAGCCCCATCTCCCATACACAGCAGGAACCAGCCCCATTCCCAGACAATACACAGCACACCAGCGCCATATCCCATACACATACACAGGCATGCACCAGCACATCTCCCATACACAGCAGGCACCAGCCCCATCTCCCATTACACACAGCAGCAAGCACCAGCATCACACTCTTCATAACTATCACAGCAGCACCAGCCCTCATTCTCCCATTACCACATACACAGCATTGCACCAGCCCCATTCTCCCACCCACACACAAACACACAGCATGACACCATCCCCCTTCCACCCCTCCAGCCAAGTCTACAACTTCCTCCATGCATGCTAGGACAGGCGGGGGCTTGCTGTGGGGGCGTGGTACTCATTTTAAATGTGCAGGGCTGGGCTGCTTGAGGAGAAGCCCAAGCGACTGGGGCGACATCTGCAGGGGTGAGGGAGGAATACAGCCTCCTGACACTGCTACCCCTGCTGTTGCATCCATATCATAAGGTAATTTATGCATATGGATGCATCTCATAAGGGAGGTGAGGGGGCAGTGCGAGGAGCACGTGAGCCGGTACATGGAAGTGATTGTGCCCGACAGCTGACAAAGGTAGTGAGGGGAGTGAGGAGGCACAAACGGAGGCAAACGGAGGAAGGGACCGGGCCGCCAATCAACGTGCTCAGGGCACCGGCCCCCCACCGGGAAGTTCCCGGTAAAGGTACCGTCTATGGACAGTCGCCCCGAGGAGACATATAATAAGCGGCCAAGCCCCCAGGAATGGCCACATTTAAAATCAAGAAGCCGACCCTGCATAGTTTGTTGTGAAAACCAGAAAACAAAAGTTGGCTGCTTTCTCAAAAGGCATGGTCAGGAGATGTGGGCTGGTATTACCCTCATGATCGTCCTATGATGGTGTACTGTTCATCACTATAAGTTACATAGATTATATATCTTATATTAACTTACTGATAATGCTACATCGGAGCTTCAAGAGGCTCAGAATTAGATTTAGTATTTTGCATAGTTTTTAGTATATGTTGCATATGCCCTTTGTCTGCAGGGACAGTGTATTCATCTATGGACCCTCACCTCAAAATTCTCAATGCACTTGGGGCACAAAGAGTTAACTGAGAAGAAGCTGCGCCCCGCCCCCACATTACGTCTGTTCTGACCTCGATGGTACTTCCCGCCGGCTCAGCACAGCATATGGCAGCGATGTGTCCGCCCCCCCTACCCCGGTCATGTGCTCTCACCTGACAGCCGGATACAGGTCTGGCACATGGAGCGCATTGGTGTTATTCTTTCTGTAGTACGTACAGCACCGTGCCACATCTCACCACGGACCAAAGCGCAGGTATTTGCTTCTTACTACACATGTCATTTGCTTTATACATCGTATAGAGACAGTTTTATGAAATAGGTGACCCCAAGTTACTGCCTAGATACACAACTAAGTGACTGCTGTTGCTGCACATTTTTTTCTAGATGCAATGGAGTCTTTTATGTTGTCCATTGTTTGATCCGATTAATGCAGTGGTTATCAACCTTTCTAACTCTGCAACCCTTTACAGGTCCTCAGTTGTGGTGACCCCCAACCAAAAGCATAAATTACTATTACGCACCTACTGCATAACTGTTTTTTGCTAGTCACAGTGATCCCCTCCCAGTAGCCACAGTAATGCCCCTAGTAGTACGTGGTTCCAACTGGGGCAGTTACACGGGCCCAAGGCAAGTCGGTGGCACCCGGCCCAGAGCCCAGTTCCGCCCGGCAGTCACGGCGCCGGGTCAGTGTGTTAAGTCCCCTAAACACAACATCCCATACATATCTAATAAAGTAAAAAAAAAAAAACAAAAAATCAACAAGAGAAACACATATTTGGTATCGCCACGTCCGTAACAATCAGTACAATAACTCAGTAAAATTAGTGGACCCGCTTGGTGAGCGCCGTAAAACGAAACCCAAAAAATTTACATTTTTCATTAAATCCCTTCACAAAAATGTTCTAGAAAGTAATCAAAAAAAGTTATGTACGCCAAAATGGTATCAACTGAAAGGGACAACTAAACCACGCCAAAAATAAGCCTAAACCAGCTCTGTCAACCAAAAAAATATAGCTTTATATCTCGTGTAAAGATGGCGATACGAAAATAAATGAGATTTCTCTGTGTTATTTTTTCTTCAGTTAAATTGTAAAATATATTAAAAAACTATATAAATGAGGTATCACCATAACTGTATTGATCATAGAATAAAGATAATATGTTATTGTTTATGGTAGGTGAATGGCCCCAAAAAGATACAAGAAGAAAGGAAACCAAAATACGTTTTATTTTCACATACATTTAGAGTTAATAAAATCTCATTAATGAGCTAATGACCCCACTTGCATGAAGTATTTGTAAAGTGTATCTAATGTCGCAAAAATAAGCCCTTATTTGTCCAAATTTCCCAAAAATAAAGATGTATAGCAATAAAGTAACAATGCATAATCTGCTCTGAATGGCGCAGCTTCCCTTCAATGCCCTGGTTTGTGCCTACACAACAGTTTTACCGCCACATATGGGTATTGTTACACATAGGAGAAATGGGTATCAAACTTTGTGGACCGTTTGGTATTTTATCCACTAATAACTTTACATTTTATGAAGAACATTCATTTAGCCAAAAAAAAATGTAAATTTCAAAATTGCATCCGATCTTGTTTATCTCCTGTAAAATAATTAAAGGGTTAACAACCTTCATGAAAGTTGTTTTACATACATTAAGGGTGTCGTTTTTATTAAGGGTAATTTATGGGGTTTTACTTTTATTTAGGCGTCTTAAAGTGACCTTAAATCTAAGCAGGTCTTGCAAAAGCGTGATTTTGTGTTTTATGAAAATGTGAGAAATCGTACCTAAGTTCAAAGCCCCATAACATCTTACAAAATGATGAGAATGCAAAAAAACCATGGATACATAAAGCGATCATTCGGTTAATTTTAGTTATCAAGTTTTTTTGCTGTTATGAACAACGTATGGAAAAAGTAGAACATTTTTCAATTTAAAAAATCAAGACTTTTCGAATTTTCACCAAATATCATTTTTTTTCATAAATAAGCGCAACACATACCACCAAAATGTTTCAACTAACATGAAGTACAAGTGTCACGAGAAAACAATTTCAAAATCACTTGGATATGTTAAGCGTTCCAAGTTGTAAAACCACTTATAGTGACACAGGGCAGATTTTAAAAAATGGCGTGTCAGGAAGGTAAAAAGTGGCTTCGGCGTTAAAGGAAACCTACCATTGTAGTGGCAGGTTTCCGATGGAAATACCGGGCACCAGCTCAGGTGAGCTGGTGCCGGAGCTTATTTTAGTTAGTGTTTAAAACGCGGTATCGGGTTTTAAAACACTTTTTAAATTTATAGCCGGCGCAGGCAGGTACGCGCTCGGGCGCTTACCATGCGCGCGGCTACATAGGAAGTGAATGAGAGCCGCCGTGCACGGTAAGCGCCGAGTCGCGTACCTGCCTGGCCGCTCTATAACGTTTTAAAAAGTGTTTTAAAACCGCGATACCGCGGTTTAAACACTAACTAAAATAAGCTCCGGCACCAGCTCACCCTAGCTGGTGCCCGGTATTTCCATCGGAAACCTGCCACTACAAGTGGTAGGTTTCCTTTAAGGGGTTAAGCCTGAAACATTGCCTATCATTGAACCGTACATAAAATCTTCATTACTTTGTTACCATTGTAAGATGCATAAGAGTTAAGCAGTAGTATGACGCAAATATTATAAACACTCCCTGACTATTCTCATATTGTTTACTAGATTGTCGACTCCTACATTGGATACTTGATGTATTAGTGTGGTGTTGCTATTGAACGTACAGCCCTGCAGTGGTGACACACACTGCCTCTTTCACAGGGCCGTGTATAAAAAATGGAGTCGACAGTGTGCATGGGAAGAGAGCAGAAGAAGGATACAGAGCCTGCGATTTGTTCTCTTGAGACAGGTATTTAGTCAGAGACTGTTCGGGAGCATTTTTTTTTTTTTCTTTTATCTTTCTTATATTTGCAACTTTTTGGGGTGGCCTTTGCAGATTTGTGCAAAATTTTGTAACCTTTCCACACTTAAAATATAAACTGAGCAGTCTCCATTCCGACTCCCTGAGCCTGCGCCAGCTCCAGGTCAGCAACAGGTCAGTGCGCACGATCGGTGCACAAATTATGAAGTCATTACTGACATAGTTTGTGCGTCAGTCGTGCACACTGACCTGGAGCTGGCGCCAGTGCACATAAAGTAAGTGGAGGACCGGGGTGTTGGAAAGGTGAGTACCCCAGTACTCTGCCTGTATTTGCACCTAATTTGTAACCTTTGAAAAGTTCAAACGTAAAAAAAAAGTGAAATGGGATGGCTCACCTCTTAAATTGGCGCAATCGGCAAATGCAACAGTTATGAATACTGAAATTGATGCACTGTAGTGATGCATCCACTTTTTGACTTTTTTTTTTTTTTTTACACAAAAAAACACTGCTTTTTTCACACCACTAAAGCCAACAATGATATTATTTCTCACAGTCTGCTGCTAATGAATCCCATGTCCCAAGTCTAAGCACATGTACAAATTTTTTCTATGGAAATGTAAATTGAAAAAAGTTACCAATAATTTGGACTTTTTTGGTTAAACAGATGTTAATGCGACCTCTGCTCTTGCATATACTTGTAGAAAATATATAGCTGCTTTCTCTCTGTTGTCTGTGATCTCGACCTTCAACATCACGGATTAAAGACTATTTTATCATTTGCTTTTTAACAGGTCAGGTGTTTACACAACCAATTGGATACATTGAATCCTGCTTTACTGGGAAAAATGGGACCCCCAGGCAGCCTTCTATTTGCAGTCTGTCTCGTGGCCGTTTGAAGATTAGCAAAAAGGTTTTTAATAACCCTACACATTCTCTTGTGGGTCTGCATCAATTTTCCCATGTATGGTGAGTTATTAAAGAAATCCTAAAATACTGTACCTTTTTGAAAAAAAAAAGTTAATACGTATAACTCTGTAGGTAAAACACAATTCCGAATTTAAATTGGCTTTCTGGAGTAAATGCTCCATTACACATTACATGTATTTACACAATGTAGATCTTGTAGCATTGGGCTACGTTCACACACATTCTTCGTGGCATAGATTCAACAAGGTGCTGGAAGCATTCCTCAGAGATTTTGGTCCATATTGACATGATGGCATCACACAGTTGCCGCAGATTTGTCAGCTGCACATCCATGATGCGAATCTCCGTTCACCCACATCCCAAAGATGCTCTATTGGATTGAGATCTGGTGACCGTGGAGGCCATTTGAGTACAGGGAACTCATTGTCATGTTCAAAAGAAACAGTCTGAGATGATTCCAGCTTTATGACATGGCGCATTATCCTGCTGAAAGTAGCCATCAGTTGGGTACATTGTGGTCATAAAGGGATGGACATGGTCAGCAACAATACTCAGGTAGGCTGTGGCGTTGCAATGATGCTCAATTGGTACCAAGGGCCCAAAGAGTGCCAGAAAAATATTCCCCACACCATGACACCACCACCAGCCTGACCGTTGATACAAGGCAGGATGGATCCATGCTTTCATGTTGTTGACACCAAATTCTGACCCTACCATCCGAATGTTGCAGCAGAAATCGACCAGGCAACGTTTTTCCAATCTTCTACTGTCCAATTTCGATGAGCTTGTGCAAATTGTAGCCTCAGTTTCCTGTTCTTAGCTGAAAGGAGTGGCACCCGGTGTGGTCTTCTGCTGCTGTAGCCCATCTGCCTCAAAGTTCGATGTACTGTGCGTTCAGAGATGCTCTTTTGCCTACCTTGGTTGTAACGGGTGGCGATTTGAATCACTGTTGCCTTTCTATCAGCTCGAACCAGTCTGCCCATTCTCCTCTGGCATCAACAAGGCATTTCCGCCCACAGAACTGCCGCTCACTGGATGTTTTTTTTTTCTTCGGACCATTCTCTGTAAACCCTAGAGATTGTGCGTGAAAATCCCAGTAGACCAGCAGTTTCTGAAATACTCAGACCAGCCCTTCTGGCACCGACAACCATGCCACGTTCAAAGGCACTCAAATCGCCTTTCTTCCCCATACTGATGCTCGGTTTAAACTGCAGGAGATTGTCTTGACCATGTCTACATGACTAAATGCACTGACTTGCCGCCATGTGATTGGCTGATTAGAAATTAATTGTTAACGAGCAGTTGGACAGGTGTACCTAATAAAGTGGCCGGTGAGTGTATATACGGGCAATTTACGTCCCCCATACACTTCTATGGGCTCACGGCATCATACAGGAAGTTACGGTGTGGCATCGCACCGCTCCGTAGCCCGGAGAAAGATAGTACATTTCCTATCTTTCTACGTGATACGGCGCCGAGCACTGTATATTCCTATGGAGAGGGGCGGAGGTGAGCTGCGCTCATCCCCTGCTCCTCTCCGCAGCACCGATGTATGCCCACTGTACTACAGTAAGGCGGGCATACATCGTGTGCATGTAGCCTAACTCTGAACAAACCTGGATGAAATCTATGACCTTACCAAAATAATAGGCAGGTCAGTTAAATTGAATCAATTTTTAGACATATTTGCAACAAAATCTGACAAGCATAATATAACATTATGGTATCAAATCAGTAATAAGCACTGGTATTTTTATGTTTTAAATGCCAAGATCTAGCTGCTAGCACCTCCAACTTATAACTCAGGTTCTGGTATAGAACATAAGCAACACAAAATCACTAACATAAGCCAGTTCTAGAACACCCATACTAATGCTAATGAACCTGAGGGGCTCTGGTGGGTGTTTCGGGTCTCCCTTCCCCCTACACTTCCTGCTGCTGCTAGATTACACAGGCAGAGGGAGGAGGGAGAGCGCAGGGGAGAGCCGCATTGTAACAACAAGTGAACAGACATCATTGAGGGGTTCTGGAAATACCCACCAGATCCCATTAGGCTCATTAGCATAATTTTAAGTTGGTTTTAGAAGTGAGGAGGCCTTGGATAACAAATATAAGAAGATTAACACAGTCACAGTGCCTGGATCTATGAGTAAAGGTCCCTGGTTTATCATGATGGATTCTGTTGGTAGATTTCTTTTAAAGAGAACTAATGTTCCTCCTTTCATTCCTAGAGTAGCATGTTGTACCATTCTTTTCAGAATCAAAAAAGTGGAGTGGCCTAAGTGAAATTAAATTAAAACTAGATGTACAATTGGTTTAATGTATTATTTGCAAACCACAATTATTATTATTTATTATGCTATTTCTTAGTGTTTGCTATAGTGGGTGGCTACAGTGTTGATTGTCTGTGGCAAAATTAATCGAAGCACGTTCTATACGGTTCTGTTTGCTCAGTAGCCTGTACAGTTTTACCTAACTTGCAAGCCAGTGAGTGGCTTTCCACTGGACTCTGTGGTCCCTATATTATTGCTGCCGATATGCTACCTCTTATTAATTGACAAATGCTAAGTGGACAGACCCTAAAACATAATACCTAGACCTCTTCAGCATGCTTCACTGGTACCTGAGGTCAGAAGCTACATGTGTCTTCTATCTTAGAAGTTTATGGAGAACCTGAGTTGCGTGCATGGACCATGCTATTACTACACCACTGCAGCTGACCATAAAGCTATGGTAGCTATACCATAAATGCCCAAATATCCCTTTAATATCATTTAATTTAGTTGAATGGATCAAAAGTCCCCTCCACAGTGATTTATCAATTGAAAATGCGTGTTCTATTTTGTTTTTGACAATAATGTTATGTTTTTGTTTTTTTTTTTTGTTTTTTTAGGATTTTGTTCATTTTTCATAAGAATGGTCATTTGAGCTGCAAGGCTAAAGTCCAGCCACCGAGACTTAACGGAGCAAAGACTGGAGTATTCTCTACTAGAAGTCCCCATCGGCCCAATGCAATTGGCCTTACACTGGCTAAACTGGATAAGGTAGAAGGTAATATTCATCTACATTACAGTTTTATATTTTTCATCTTTGTATGGTGGCAAGATTTAGGGTAATATAAAGTCACATTGTTACATTCACTCCAATCTTTCACTAAGGAAATGAAAAATCTGTAGAAGATTATAAAGTTTAGGTGCCGTGCACCAAGTTTTTGTCCTATTGGATTTGCGTTTTTTCTAACAGGGAACTTTACTTTAATTTGTCATTTGTCTTTTCCTACCCAACAGTAAGAGGAGGGAGGGGTGGGGCTACACTAAAGAATGACGTTGGAGTTGGAAAGGCCATCAAATATCTGGTCCATGTGAGTTTATCACATCACTCCACAATGATCAGCTGTTCACAGCGTCGATCCCGTGATTTTTTTCTTTCACTCCACGTGCTTGTGGTGTTGGTTCCATGGGTCACATACCCAGTTTACAGATCATGTTTTAATGTTCATTCCATGTAAAGCTGTTTTCTTTTTCTCAGGTGACACTTTATATTTGTCTGGAATTGATATAATACAAGGAACGCCAGTTCTTGACATAAAGCCTTATATTGCTGAATATGATTCACCACGACTTGCTGTTTCACCAAAGGAGAATGTACAAGAGAAAACTTTCCAGGAAGAAGATGGAGATTCTTATAACACTGTGTTGCAGGCAAAGGATCGTGAACAATGCATAGAAAGATCTATCCAGGATAACAATATACCCTTCCTGGACAAAAATAATAAATCTGAAAAATATGACAGATCTAGCATAAAGCAGGAGATATTACAGGATCTGAAGCAAGAGCTGGCCATAGAGACTGCTGGTGAATCAAATCTTGTTGAAGACTGTTGTACCTTGCAGAGGTTTTCTTCCAACCACCTTGTTGAGAACATTGAGACGCTGAAACTTAGTCAAGACTCTCCTTCTAATGAAACTTCAAAACTAAATGAAACCAAAGAAAAACCGTGCACTTCTGACAGTTTTGAGGCAAAATGGGTAACTGAGTCACCTGTGCCCAGTTTGGCAGTTAGATTTACGACCTATGCTGAAAGAGAATTGCGACAGTTCAAAGCGCCACATGAATCCGGTATGAAGTGATTGTGTTATTCTGTAATGCAGAAGTATTATAGGGGTTGCCTTAGACATATAAAAAAACAGGTATGTGGCGGGGGGCTGCTTAAAAAAATAAACATGTACTTACTTCCTTGGTCTGCTGGTGTCTCATGCCATGCTCGCTCTGTGCCTTGCCTTGTTTCTTTACATGGGGCACGGAAGATGCGCTCAGACCAGCGCCTGATACATCTACAGGACAGGATGTATCCCCCTCCCCCCACCGCATACCTGTTTTTATATGTCTCGGACAACCCCTTACATAGATTTTGATCAGAAAGGAAGTACTAAAATATATATCCATAACACTTTTTCCTGTGGATGGAGCCTTAAAGGGGTTTGACCATAAAAGAAAACTCTCAAATTTCAATCCCCTAGTGACGTTTACACAATAAAGATCATGTTTTTTTTAACTCCTTAATATGTGTGGGCAGGGACTCTCTAAGCAGATACATTGTGATTCCCTCTAGTTCTGTGTGCTGACAATGTGGTTAGATTATTAGGGTACAGGTTTATATACACTTGTGGACATTTTACTAGCATCTGACACAGAGAGATGAGACAGATCAGAGATGATGAGATGCATATTACACATGACATTCTCAGCTCTGCTATAACAGCCATGACATACACTATTGACTCTGCTATATGCCTCCCTCCCCTGGATAAAGACTTCATCTGCCTGTAGCTTTTAGCTGTACTCTCCACACGATGTGTTGCTTGCTGGCAGGAAGTTTCTGTGTGAGCTCGTCCTGGAATGCAAGGGTGGGGGCTGGAGTGAAGAGAGCAGCGCAGCATCAGACAGGAGAACAATATGTCTACTGACCCTAAAGTCAGAAGATTCAGGGTCGAAACCAGGGGCAACCGAAATTGTGTACACCAGTACTGATAGAGACAGCTTGCAGTTATATCTGCGAAATGCTGTATTTTTGTTAATAACAGTGAGTTGGAGAATGTGTAATCCTGAGTTTATTTTAGAATCTTCAACGCATCACACTCGCGAGTGTGGAAGGGGCCTAAATCTTCCCCAATAATTGTAATTTATAGAAATAGAATCTTTGGAATTTCTCAGTTTTTATCGAACATGCACCCACCAGTTTTTTGTCAGTAATTTAAACAAATATAAAGTTCTTTAAACTGACATTGTTTTTTCTTTAGGGGAACCGTCATTCCGCTTCCTTCAGTCTTTTGAGGAGGCAAAATATGCAATAACTGAAGTTCTGTCAGCTGACCCTCGATCAGTCTACAGAAGAAACCATTGTCTGGATCGTCTCTTTTATTTTTGTCTTGATACCATTCACATTACCTGTTGGTTTGGAGATGGATTTGCAGAAGTACTGAAAATACAACCTGTTGCAGAACAGTCTAAAGCTTGATTTTAATAGATTATTGGGAACAACCACCCTTTTTTAACATTGGTACATTTTGGAACTTTGCTTTTACTCTATGAATTTTCCTAATGGACCCCTTTTAGACCGGGGGTCATTGGTACTTTGATACCCAGGTGAATATTTTCAGTTTTGTTCAGCTTTTCTTTAATTGACAATATCTTTGGAAACGCTTCAAATATCATAAGTTTTTTAGTTTGTTTTATTTTCCTTGACTTGTGAAACTTTAATGTAATATAGAATACATTTGTTAATAACATTTTCTTATAGAATTAGCAATATGCTTTTTTGTTATTTTTTCCATTACAATATATTTGATAAGCTGTAAAATTGTATAAACCTTTACTAAAATATATTTCCAGTGTCAATTAATCACAATTTTCCAGGTTCAGAGGCACAGGGTGCATGTGCCTATGCAAAGTGTCTTCTGCATTTTATCTTCAGCTTACAGCCTGGAGAGTGGCTCATTTCAAATGGTCACATCTCCTGGCACCTAGAAACAATTCTGGTGTCCAACTGAAGCAGAGATATCCACTGTTAAAATTACAATCTGGAATTGAGATCTGTAATTAAAGCTCAATTTTTTTTAATGCAAATGTAATAGTGGATATCCTGAAACACAATGTCCAGCTGGATATCCTGGTATGATATTAACAGGGAGATTCTGCACTTTAATAGGACCCAAAATTTTGCTTTTAGGTCATACAGTTTAGGAAATATGTCTGATTAAATTGGGACACTTTAGGAGGATGGTGTTTGATCTCTTTCATAGCACTTACTGTGGGGGGGGGGGGGGTAGAGGAGAAACTTTAGGCTATGGCCCTTTTAAGGGCAAATGCACATGACTGCTCAGCATACAACTGAAATACAACCATTTTTTTATGAATCACTCAGTTCATGTAGATACATGAAAAAAAAGCTGAAAACTGATGCAAATTGTTCGATAAAACATCTGTCAAAAAATCTATCAAAATCATCTATTAAAAACCATCAAAATCCATTATGATAAACCAAGGACACTTACTCATACATCCAGGACTGTGATTGTGGTAATCTTATATTTGTTATCTATGGCTTCTTTCCTTCTAAAATAAACTTTTACAATAATGCTTATGAGCCTTAGGGGTTCTGGAGGGTGTTTCCAGAGCCCCTTAGTGCTGTAGCTTCACAGTCTGTTGCAATGAGCAGAGCAGGTCACCCCTCCACCTGCACTTCCTGCTTCTCCCAGATTACATAGGCAGAGGAAGCAGGGAGAAAGCAGAACATATCGCACCTAAATACCTGCTTTGCTCAGTGTAACTGCAAGTAGAAAGACATCACTGAGAGGCACTGGAAACGCCCAACAGAGCCCTTCGGGAGCATTTGCATTATTTAAAAGTTGATTTTAGAAGGAAGGAGGCCATGGACATCAAATATGTGCCTAGATCTGTGAGTACGTGCCCCTGGTTTATAATGCTTGATTTTGGTAGATTTTCTTTAACCTCTTGCTAAAGAAAATGTACCTCCAAGTTGGCGGGTGATTTCGTCCCGCACTGCCAACACTGTGACAACTGTCAATGATGAGAGCAGTGCCGGAGCCTGGCTGTATGCGATCGCAACAATCCCAGCTGTTTAACCCTTAAGGCGGCGTAGTCAAACATGAACGCGGCATCTATAGTATTTCCGGTGCTACCCCCCCCACACGCCCGAGCCGATGAAGGACCCCAGTGCTGCCTACGGCACAATAACAGATTCTGGACAGGACCTGTCGCTGTACTTGTCAGCCTATACACAATCCATTATCATATTAATGAGCAAATTTTCCTGTTTAATATGACAACATGAATTGTGTTTGTAGGTGCCAGTGTTCAGGAGATATAGCTGAATTTGGCTACTGTCATGACGTTTATAAACGTCCTTTCTGCACGGGACATGTGCAAATAGGACATATATATCCGTATGGCAGTCATGAAGGGGTTAACAAGGGATGTTTTGAATAGTTTGTGGGGTGCTATTTAAAAATGTGGTGGGAGTTTCTAATAAATAGAACGTCTATAAATAATTGAATCTAACATTTTCTTACAAATGGAACAGTAATTTTTCATATTTTTAAGCCTCCTAACATTTAGAAATCTAAATTTTCACCAATTTTTTTTGTAAATAAATGCAAAACATTTCAACCAAAATATACCATTAAGGTGAAGTGCAATATGTCATGAAAAACCAATCTTAAAGGTTTAAGCGTTCTAAAGTTAGTCACATTTAGTGACACATGGCAGATATGAAAAATCGGTCTGGGTCCTTAAGTGGTTAACATTTTGTTTTTCATGGGTGATTTTATTTATTTTTTTGTTATGTGTGCAGATTTACCATGAAAAAAAAAAGTTATAAAATTCCTGAGTGTGGGAGCGTGGGGTGGTCTCTTTAGGCAGACACTTCATGATCCTTCTAGTGCTGTGAGATGCTCTGCTTAGATTATCAGGGTCCAGGGTTTATCTACACTTTTAGCTTCTGAACATTCTACTAGTATCTGGCACATAGAAAAAGAGAGATGAGACAGATGAGAGATGATGATATCCATGAGATGGATATAACACACAATGACACACTTCAGCTCTGCTACATCTAAACAATAACAAACATTGTTAACTCTGCTATAACTACTCCACCTGCTATAAAGATCTTATCTGTAGTTTGTAGATCTGTAGTTTGGAAACTGCTGTTTGCCAACAGGAAGTACCAGTGAGGGTCGATGTGAGCTCGTCTTGGAATGTAGGGGGGAGGGGCCAATGCAGAGAGAGACCGCAGCAAGCAGACAGGAGAAGATATTCATGAGAAGCTTCTGCCCTGCCTGATTCTAAGTCCGTTTATAGTCGATTCACAGGGTAACTGAAATTGTATGCAACAGGACTGATAGAAACAGGTTGATATTATATCTGTGAAATGTATTTCTGTTAACTATATTTCTGTTTCTGAGAATGTGTTATTTTGTTATCCTGAGTATATTTAAGAATCTGGTCTTCCTTTAAAGCATCTCATCACTGTTCAGCTTAAATGAGTTTTTATAATTTTAATATAGAATGATAACACAACATTCCTTAAAAATTTCTGCTGTGAAGTGTTTAATATGAAATTCAGGGCAACACAAGTGAGGATTACAGAAAGACTCAAAGAACGTGTTTTAGCTTTGATTTGCATTTACTTTTTATATTATTTATATTTTGATTGGAATAAAAAGTGCATTTGATTTTACATTTTCGATTGTTTCTCTGTTTTGAAATGGTTACAAATATGCTCCTGAAATGGTATGTTTTATTACAATATTACATAATAAGAATGTGTTCAGACATGGGGCTCATTCAGACGGCCGCCATTGTGGGCAGATCACGGCCACAACAGAAATCTATGGCTTCCGGGCACACGTTGTCTCTGAGTATAGGGCATATCTTATTTTTGCCAGATTTGTGGATGTTTGTCTGCCTATGAAGGGCAGCTTTTGCAAAAATAAAAATGCTGTGGGTCTTGGAAGAGGATGACAGAGAAGCAAATTTTACCTTTTTGTAAAAAAGTGATTTTATAATAAAGATTAAATAGCTGAAAAAAATAAATTAATACTCGGTATAACCATAGTCGCACCAACCAATAGAACAAAGACATCTTGCTGCTTAGTGGACACTGCAACATTTCTTATGTAAAAAGACAACAACTTTATTGCAGTTTGCCTCCCAATTAAGGGTTAATAAAATGTAATCGATGAGATATAGTGCCATCTGAAAAGGTCCTGCTAAAAATAAGTACTAATATGGCTACATTGATAAAAATAAAAGGTATCGCCGTTGGCATGCAACAAGAGAAAATGTCTTGATCATTATGGCCCAAACTAGGCTGGTCACTGAGGGGTTAAAAATGTAATGTTTCAAGAACAAATACCTTAATGTACAATGATTTGGCAGGGTAATATTGTTTTTTCGCACTTTTCATATACAGTAATCAGATTTCTTTCATCAATTCATGTGTGGAAATGGCCACTAGATGGTGATATCAGAGCAGATATTGTTTGCAGTTGAAACTTTATAAAAAGAAAGGTTACAGCTTGGGCTGTATTAGTTATGGTCAGAAAAGCACAAAGTAACAAATTAGAAATTAAAGACTTTATATGATTGGTTACATACTGTATGGTTATGCTTATTTGGATGGCCTGGCAGTTGTCAGATGGTCATTGGTGCCTAAATGTCAAGTTTGTGACGTTCTGCTATGCTCTTCTTTAAATGACGATATCACTGAAAAAGCTTTACATATCATGACAATTTTTACTTTTTTTTTCATGACTTTAACCCCTTAACGACATGTGACGTAATAGTACGTCACATGTCGGGTCCCGGTACATGGAGAGGGCTCGCGGGCCGAGCCCTCTCCATAGCCGGTAAGTCTTTGCTGCATATTGCAGCAAAGGCTTACCGGTAACACCCGCGATCGGTGCCGGCACGGGTGTTTTACCGCTGATCGCCGCCGGCAAAGACGAAGACCCGAAGCTACTTCGGGTTAACCCATTCATTACCATGTGCTGTCAGCACAGATCATGGCAGTTAAGATATTAATAGACATGCTGCAGGGTTGATTGGAGGTCGCAGTGACAGCTGGGATTTGTATTGCAGTATATTGTATAAGGGATCAGACTCCTCTCAGGGTTTATGTAACCAAGGGGGCTGAAATAAAAGTTAAAAAAAAAAATTCAAATCAAGCACTTTCCATATGAAAAATCATAAACCTATTAGTAATCACTGCATTCTTAAATGTCCGATCTATTAAAATATAAACACAATTGGGGGTGTGGCATAGCCCGCTAGTGAAGACTCCTGAGATCTGAGCTCTTGTGCCAAAATGGGACAGCTCACCTCTGGACCACCTGAAACAAGCTCCAGGATGATGGTCCACTTCCTTGCCGGAGCTCCGAACTCTAAAGCTTGTTCATCTGGTCCCCCATGTGGGACTTTGATGCTGACTCGCAGCTCTGGCTCCATCAAGCAATGGAGAGAAGAGACCATGGAGCACTCAGAACAGCTGACCCTCTGGCACCTGACCCTCTCTCAGCAGGGTAAGCAATTCATTCAAAATCTTGGGTATATGTGAAAGTGTAAATTTATAAGCATTGCATGGATTCATTCAGAGTTCCCCACCTCCAAAATCGTCTGTATACAACCAAAAATTGCTATATAAAATTGAAAAATAGAGAAGTAAAATAATTTTTTTTATTATATGATATTTTTCACTAAAGAATATAAAAAGTCAATTGCTTGCATGGTGATTTTTGGTTGAAGTGGGTAAGCAAACCATCAACCCCCTGGCAATGTTCGCTCCGACACCATGACATGTGGAGCGGACCCTTTACCCTCTCCCACAGGCAACATCTCTGTCAGAGCAACTGCAACCAGCAGTGGCGATCTCCCCCTTACACAGTCATTAGGAGGGTGAAGGCCGCTATCAGAAGGGGTCTGTGGTAGTAATGGTGAACCCCATCCACAATTAGCCATGACCCCACTCCCGAGGTTCTGAAGCTACCTCTATGGTCAAGCACCCCACCACAGGGAACTTACTTCTCAGTAGTGAAAAAACTGGCTGCAGTTCTTGCATCGCATAGAGAGGCTCTAGGTACAACCCTGGGGCTCTTGTACCAGCTCAGTTTCATCAGCAGGCTCCCCACCTGCGGCTACTGCGCCTTTCTTTGTTGAATTTCATTGTCTTCTACCATTTCCTTGAAATAATAATCTTTATTTATATAGTGCTATCAAATTCCGTAGAGCTTTACAGAATCTGGGGAACAGATAAAATAAGACATTACAGAGTAATAACAGTCTATGAGACAATAGGAGTGAGGTTCTGCTTTAGTAGGTAAATTTTGAAGAAGTTGTAAAAGGTACATTCCAAATTATACGCTGGCGCAGCCTAATACATAGAGAGCAATCTGCCTCTTGATGTATATGGCGGAGTCCTGCACAGCATTTATCTCTGTGACAGGCCCTGCCTGGTGTAGAAATAAACGCAGCAGGTGAATTTTCACATGTGAAAATTTGCCGACTGCAGCGAGTGTGCAGACATGGGGACAGTAATGCCCTCCGCTTGGCCGGCGGCGCCCCTTCCTTCACGCCCCAATAGCGCGAAGGTGGCGGATTGGGGAAAATAATTGCAAGTGCTAGCAGTAAGCTAGCAATTGCAATTATTTCAGGGCAGAGGCCCTGATAAATATCCCCCAATGTCTCAGACCAAGCACTCATGCTGCGAGATATGATTAGTCAGACTTGGACGACCTTTGCCGCAAACACAAGTCCCTGAACCAAAAGGTCAAGAAGATGTGAAGGCAGTTCTGCAGAAGATATTTAACAACATTGTTTGGTGGGCCAGAAGTGCACCAGATCAAATTTGACAGAGCTCATCGAGTTCTGGGGGCTAGAGGCACTGTAGCCCAGAGAGATAATTTGCTGTGTGACGGACATTGAGGTTAAAGAATGCATAATGCCCAGGGCTAGGAAAATGAACCCCCTGCAGTATGAGGCGGCAACTATTCAAGTCTTCTCTAATGTGTCTTGTATAACTATTCATAAATGCCACCAGCTCAAACCACGCTGGCTAATGGTCAAACTTTGCCCTGGATCTAGATATCCCAAAAATTCCAGATTGGGAGATTACACCCCCCCCCCCCAACAGCCCCAGTGCCAGAATGATCTTTGATGAGGGAGAAGAGACGCCACCCGTCATCTAGAGCTTCACTAGGAGACTCAATGGCTTAGTAGCGCTAGGGATGGCGCAGAATTTGATGGAAGCCCCTTATCCCTCTACTTTGTTCTATATTGGTATCCCAAGCATGAAAAAAGTGCCCAAAAAAGAAGCATAGTGCAGTTTGGAATGTTTTTGATAAATGTAGGCCTATGTATTTACTCTTTCATTGGTACCCCTTCCCTTTTTTATCCTTCCCATCTCTGTGGTATGTTTAATCTTGAGTCTATTTGGTCATCCCAAAGAATCAGGGACACAGTTTGCACACTTATATTGATATTTATTTCATACCACCTATTTGATGAGGAATACTTCATGTTACCATGTAATTTTTGAAATTCCTTATTCATTTTGTAAAAAAAAAAACTTTTAGAAAAAAACTGTTATAAAAAAAGCAAACTAACCCCGTAATGTAAAATAGCACCTAAGTGTCTGAATCTGCAGTTTTTTGCCATTTTGCCTCCAATAAAAATTTTAATAAAAAGTGATTGAACAGTTGTACAGCTTTCAGAGCGGCACCGATGAAAAAATCATCCCATTCCACAAACAATGACACCTTACACCTTACACTGAAGAATGAGTTATGGCAGTCAGCATAGGGCGAGGCAAACCGTATAAATTTGGTTTATAAATCTGTGATCGTACTGATCCAAAGATTAATGGAGAGGTGTAATCTTCACCGAACATTGAAAGCTGTACAAATTAAGCCCACCAGAATATGGCGCAACTGTGTTTTTTGCCAATTCCACAATCTTTGGAATTTTTTTCCAGTATCCCAGTACATGGTACAGAATATTAAACAATGCCACTACAAAATAAAAGTTTGCCTTGCATATAACAAGCCAACATACAAAATCTAAAAGTTACAGATTGTGGAAGGAGAGAAGTGAAAAACAAAAACGCCAAAATAACTAAAAACCTTGGTCTTGAAGGAGTTAAGTAGTCAATACACTACAAACCAACTAACAAAAGGATAAAATAAGTAGATGTATCACAAAACTGCTTCAAAGAAGTTCATTTATTTTTATTAGCAAAAAATATCACACAGGAAAGATATTTTATATTTAAAAACATAAAAAAATTATACGTCCGTATAAATACAACAAAGGGTCGTGGACAAGGTAAGGTCACACACCTCCTAATTAGCATAAACACTAAGAACTTGTACAATGGGTCCTTTCTGCTCACTACACAAATGCTGAGGGAGCAGGGAAGAGGGTGAGACAGTTTAATAGTCTGTAAAGCCAGATCAAAGATGGGCCAGTAATTTTTATTGTAGGTTCACTTCAGCTGTGATAAACAGAATCTAAAAAGATAACCAGAGTGTCACATTGTTTGATTTTTAACAAATTAATTTGCATTTTAATGCATAATAAGTATTTTATCACTTATCAACTAGAAAGAAGTCTGGCTGTCTCTGGTCAGTTTTGTTTAGAAAACAAAGAAGCTCCTTCTACTCCCCACTTTAGTGTACTAATAATTCATCATTGTTGGGGGCTGTGTCTGGATGCCGAGAGAGCAGGACGTGTAGGAGACAGGCTCCACTCTCCACGACCCGAAAAACGAAGTTGCCTGCTGCCTACGTCAACGATATGGGCAACTGCCGCAAGCAGAAGGCGCCCGGCACCTCACCGGACCGCTCAGGGACCCCGCAGATGGCCACGTTGCCCGTGATTTTCGCAAGTGGGACCAGCTGCGCCTGAAGTAGACTTCCTGGAGCTCCCGCCTGCAGGTGGGCAGGGAGCTCTGCAACAGTCATCACTGGAGCTACACTGGCCAGGCTCTACACCAACCCTGCAGCCTACAGGTACAGGGCAGACAGGCAGCATGTCGGGGGGACAGCCCACAAAACGAGCTGGAGCACATGGTCCTGCACCCCCCAGACACCAGAAGGCATCACGGCGTCCTGCAGAAAAGCTCACTGTGGGGAGGGAGGGGAACCCTGGGCTCAGGAGCATGCTTGCCCTGCAACCATGGAGGAGGCTCATGAGGAGACTCAGGCTGACCACCAGCACCTCCTAATAGACCTGGCCCCTCCAGAAGGGCCCGTGGGTCTGATGCCTAGCCCCAGACCATTAACCATACACTCAGCAAATGCCTCTCCTGCTGCCCCTTGCCACAGAGGCAGCCTCTCTTGAGGCAGATGTCATGTCTGGCCCATGATGAACAGGTCACAGACTATACAGCCACCCCAAGGGCTCTGCGTCCCGCTTCTCCCTACCAATGCTGGTCATCAACATCAGAGAGCTCCCCAACCAGGGATTTGTCACTACCACCCCCAGTTGATTGGTGGTCTCATGTTAATCAGCTACCAACGAAGCTGGACTTTCAAACTCTGATTTTAGAAGTAAAGGAGACCTGCAAATCAGCTATAGCTGAGATTCATCAAGATGTACAAATGGTAGCTCAACGGGTGGATGCACTTGAAGATGACTATGCCACTGCCTGCAAAGCCATCAATGCGCTTCAGAAGCATGTTATGTCCCAGGAAGAGACAATACAAGAACTACAATCTCATGTGGAGGACCTGGACAACAGGGGCAGGCGGCATAACATTAGGGTCCGGGGAGTTCCGGAATTAGCGGGCCAGGAAGACACTTTCTCTATCTTGCAAGAAATATTCAACACACTCCTGGGGAACCCCCCGGACACTCCCATTAAAATGGACAGAGCCCATAGAGTACTTTGTCCGAAATCTACAACTAACCGACAAAGAGACATTATCTGTTGCATCACCGATTTTCTTCTTAAGGAAGATATAATGATGAAAGCTCGTCGTTTGAAACGCATGGAATACCGTGGAACGCAAATTCATCTCTACCAAGACCTATCATGGGTCACGCTTCAACGTCGCAGAACCCTGCGTCCCTTGCTGAAATTTCTGCAAGATCATCACATACCATACAGATGGGGCTTTCCCTTTAGCCTCTCAGCACAGAAAGACAGAGTTACCCTCACACTTAAAACCTGCAAGGATCTCCCATAATTCTGCTCTCTCCTAAATATCCCGATTCCAGTAATCCCAGAATGGGCAATTGCCCCTCCGAACCCTCCCCTTTCTCCTACATGGCAGAAGGTTTAGCCAAGAAGAAAAGGAGGTCAAGATCCAATGGCAGGAGCGAGAGGCCCCACAGCTCCAATCAGTCCACACAGCCTTAAGGTTTCTAGACTGATAATATTGGTTGGTTTGCTTGAAGATCTTCAGTTTTTGATGTAACTAGATTAAATGTTGAGGTAGGCTTTATTGATCTATAGTCAATTAACTGGTTGGGGGGAGGGAGACTCCTCGGACCTGGGCCCAAAACGTCTGCCACGACCCCCAACACTGGGTATGACCTTTGTCGCCCAGACACCCAGACGCAGAGGTATAGCTCCCCTGCTAGGACAGGGTGTTATAGGTGTACCTGGTTGCCGGATCCCCACATGGGGCGGATTACTGTCTGCCCTATGGGGGGCCTGGCTCCAATCTTAGGTTTTTGAAACATAATTTTCTATGTAAGTGTGTACTTCTGTTCCACCACCCCTTTAAAGTTGTATTGTTATGGTTTATTGTACTCATCTCCTGTCTCTTGGCTGTACCTCCCCAGTTCATCGAAGGAGCAGCCTGGCTCAGCTATACAGGGGTCTCCCCGGGAGGGGTCCTTGTGCCTCTCTTATGGTCCGCAGATAAGCCTGTCATAGAGGTTCCGACAAGATGGTGAGAATTTTGTCATTAAATGTTAAAGGGCTTAACTCCAACACTAAACGCAACCTATTACTGCAAGAGTTGAAAAGGCAGGCCCCGGATATGGCCTTCCTTCAAGAAACGCATCTATCGGACTCTGGTTCCTGTAAATTTGCTAGGCGATTATATCCACAGGCCTACTTGGCAAACTCCCAAACTAAAAAGGCGGGGGTGGCAATACTAGTATCCCGCACTTGCCCTTTCCTGGCCTCTAAAGTACAGGCAGACGGGAGGGTAGATACATTATAGTTCAGGGTACCTTAGAGGGACAACCTATTGTGCTCTGCAACATATACTCACTAAACTCTGGACAACTTACCTTTCTGTCTGAGATTTTGACTCGACTGACGAACTTTAGGGGTACTCCCACATTGATAGGGGGGACTTTAATGCTCCTTTCTCGGAAAATAGAGACAGACTCTCAATACTGAATCGCCCCCCGATGCAACAGACTTACGGACTGGCAGTGGGCTTCAGAAAATTAATTCGCCTATACGACTTGTATGACCTGTGGAGAGTGGACAACCCTACAGCCAAAGCCTATACATTTTTCTTCCACCCGCATAACACCTATACCCGCATTGATTATTTTTTTGGAGACGTATCTATTTTAAGAAACCTGCAGCAATCCGACATAGGACCAATAACATGGTCTGTCCATGCCCCCATCATGCTTGAGCTCGATTTCACTACCCCTATCCATCGCCCACTACACTGGAGGCTCAATGAGACTCTGATTTCCAACCCAACGACACGCGCAGAGCTCAATCAATGCCTACTGCACTACTTTGGGGACAACACCCCTACGCTCGTCAGAAATGCGAAAAGGAATTACGAGGTCTAGAAGCGCGCCTATTGTCTAAACCCTCACTACGCCTACTGAGACTTGTGGTTGACGCCAGGGCTAACCTTCGTGAGCTCCTACTTATGGGGAGTGAGAAGCTACTCCGATACTCCCACAGACGATTCTATGAATTTGGGAATAAGGCCCACACTTTGCTAGCAAATCAACTAAGGACACAAGCGGCTGACAGCAACCCTTACGGCATTAAAGATGCTACGGGGACAATTAATTATGATCCAAAGGTTGTGGCCCAAATCTTTGAAGACTACTACAGTACTCTATATTCTCTCCCCCCCACGGTCAACCCTGAATCCACAGGGGCGACAGAGGGCTTATCTCAATACTTAAATGAATATAATCTGTCCACCCTTTTGGGGGAAGCGTTGGACTGCCTTAACCAAGAAATCACCCGAGAGGAACTGTCGGAGGTGCTGCAAGCTCTGCCCACGGGTAAGGCTCCGGGCCCCGACGGGTTTACCTATACCGACTACAAAACCTATAGCGAAATTTTGATACCCCACATGGCCGAGCTGTTCAACGCCTTCCTCGGAGGCACACCTATCCCACCTACTATGTTTTGTTCCTACATTACGGTACTCCCCAAACCTGGTAAAGACCCCTTGACTTGCGCGAGCTACCGCCCCATAGCCCTACTTCATACGGATTTAAAAATCTATACTAAACTACTTGCCGACAGATTGAGCCAGTGGCTCCCACACCTGGTCCACAGTGACCAAGTTGGATTTACTAGATATCGCCAGGCGAAGGGCCGCAGACCTTCTGGAGGTTATCCAGCACCAAGGAACAGAGGCGCTTTTTCTTAGCCTAGACGCTGAGAAAGCGTTTCATAGACTAGACTGGACCTTCATGTTCGCCACCCTGCAGCGGTTCGGATTTACAGGTCCCGTCCTCCAGGCTTTACGGCAGCTGTACTCTACCCCCACAGCTTCGGTTTGCCTCCCCCATGCACATTCATCCTTTTTCCCCATCAAAAATGGCACGCGCCAGGGTTGTCCACTCTCACCACTGTTATATGTCTTAAGCATCGAACCCCTAGCAGCGTACATTAGGGCTAATTCAGTTATTAGAGGTATTAGGGTTCGCAACACTCAATTCAAAATTTCTCTATTCGCGGATGATGTCCTGCTCACACTTGCCAACCCCTTAACCACCCTGCCAAACTTACATGCGACGCTAGATCACTATAGCCGTTTTTCAGGATACAAAATTAACAATACCAAGACGGAGGCACTGCCGCTTAACATTCCCTCAGGGCAGCTTCAGACCTTACAGGCTACATTCCCTTACGCATGGAAATCCTCTTCCCTAAAATATTTAGGGATCCACCTCACCCCTAGTTATGGTGCCCTTTTCGGAGCCAACTTTACGCCTCTCTTCCAGGAAATTACATCTATGTTAACTAAATGGAAACCATCCATTTGTCCCTCTGGGGCGAGTTGCCGCAGTAAAAATGACAATTTTACCCAAATTGTTGTATCTATTTGAAACACTGCCGGTTAGGGTGCCTATGGCGTGGTTGGCGGGACTGCAGGCCAGATGCCTGGACTATGTCTGGAATGGGCGGAGACATAGGATCCCAAAGACGGTTATGACCGCTGGATCCACTAACGGAGGCCTTGCCCTGCCTGACCTAAAATTGTACTATTTCTCCTCCCACCTCCACCACATGGCTTCCTGGACCACTCTTCCGGCCTACAACAGGTTGACAGAGTTGGAAAAGCTGTGGCTGGCGCCGTATCATCCGGCAACCTTGATCTGGGGCCACCTGCATGATACACCACCATCCACCCTCTTGGGCCCTATGCAATTTACTAGAGACATTTGGTTTAAATGCAGAGTGCGCTTCTAATTGGCCACCCTTAGGTCCCCACTCACCCCAGTACTTTTTACCCCACACCTCCCAGATAGCGTGAATTCAGGAGGATTTAAACCTTGGATAGAGGCTAAGTTATTCCAGGTTAAGGACTACACGGACGCACATACCAGACTGATCCTTCCATTTGCCACCCTAGTAGAGAGGTTCCCGGCTTTTGCAGGGGGCCTCTTTCAGTATGGACAAATCAAACACTATATATTATCTAATATGGGCTCGGGGGAGATCCCACGCCCATCACCATTTGAGCTTTTATGTGCCTCAGGGCCTTCCTCCAAGGGCTTAATTTCCAACATTTACAGTATTATAAACTCCCCTGCGAGACCCACCCAGCCTACGTACATGGCTAAATGGGAGACATGGCTGAATAGGAAATTTTCTTTGGAACAATGGCAGATCATCTGGTCAAACGCTAAAAAGGCCTCCATAAACTCCCTCTACAAGGAGAACCAGGTAAAACTCCGTATGCTCTGGTACCACACCCCCGAGCTGTTGCACGAATTAAGGATATGAGGTTGATGGAACAACTGACTGCCCAATTAAACAACAAACTGGATCGATTTGAATCTGTTTGGTCCCCATGGGACACCCACTGCATGACTAATAGTCAAGGCTCTTAGGCCGACTGCTCGGAGCATCCGCTCAGACTTCTAAAAGTGTGTAGCTATTATGACAGGATTGTTGTTTAGTTTTTCCCTTATATTTTTACATGGTTATACGGCTTATAACATCTATTATCTATCGTATATTTTATTACACATGTCTATAGCCCATGTTTGGGCAGATGTTTTTGTTTGTGATTGTTAAAGATAAAACGAAAATAAATAAAGAGTTGATTAAAAAAAAAAATAATTCAGCATTGTTGCAAATAATGTTTCTGCTGTAATTTTCCTCCAAATGCACAGTTAGTTGTCAAAAATGGTTGTACATCTACATCCAGATGAACTCATTGGTACACTAGCTCTGCCCTGTGCGAACATTGTGATCAGTTGGTCTATTAGCCCCTTAGGTGGCATGGTCAATGCCAACCCCGACCTTTAATGCTTTAACAGAAGGGAAAACGCATTGCACTCACAGTGCTGATGCCAAAGTCTTTTGTGAATAAATGCCTAATAGTTCTTGCTATAAGCAAATTATATTAGATTTATTATAGATAATAAAGTTTCATAATACAGAGTATTGTCATGTCCCTTAGTGGTACAAAAAAATTGATAATTAGCAGTTAATTAAATTAAAAGCAGACACAGCATAGTAACTATGTTTAACTCATTTTATATTACAACCTCTGGGATTTGCAGTGGTGGAAACATGTTCTGTAGAGTAATGGATCATGAGTCTCGATCTGACAGTCTGAATGTCACGAGAACATTACCTGTCTAACTGGTGGAGAAGAGATAATACTATGGGCGTGTCTTGCTGGGCTTTTGGGAAACTGTAAAATCGCTTTCTGTTTCAGAAAATGTGAAACTTCCTGAACCAATGCAAACAGTTTTTGCCACATTGTGGGAACCCTATTATATACTAATGTTTATGTATAATAGTATGTCATAAAATATCCTGTAGCATAAAATATCCTGTAGAGCTACGGCACAGAGCGTTAAGGGGTTAAGCTGCTTTTCCCAAAATAATGTTGATCAACTCTATGGGGGACATGTATCATTATTTCTGCTAATAATTGCTCTTCAAGTACGCCTTGGTCTGCACCTTGTGCAGTGTGCCTGTATCTTTGTTTCCCATATGTTCCGTGCAGCTTTTCACTTATGTATCACTTTTTTGGCTTATTTTTGCAACTTTTTAGGCGCAAATCTGCACCTGGTCCAGGGCAGGTGCAAAGGAAGGATATTTTAACATGTAAATTGGAATTATTTCAAACACTTTAAACGTTTAAAATTTTGCATAGTAACCTGTTTTTTTTTTAATTCTGACATTTTTGCATTTACATTTTTTTTAAATTAATTGGTTACTTGTAAGGGTTAGGTCACACATAGCGTTTTAATTGTGCTTTAATTGCATTTTGAAACCAATTACAACAGCTGAGGACAGGTGATTTGCCTTATTTCATTACTGTTAAAGGGGTTATCCGGGTTTAAATTTTTTTTTATGTCTGGGCTGGGGAAGGCTACTTAAACACAATAAACATGTACTTACCTCCTCCGGTGCTGCCGATGTCCCGCGCCGCGGCCCGTCTTCTCCGTGCGCCGGTTTCATTACACCGGCGCACAGGGAGACAGGGAGCTTCCGGCCGGCCGGAAGCTCCCATGCGCACCATCTCTCAGCGCTTACAACGCTGAGAGATAGGGACGCATGGGAGGAGCCGTCCACATCGTGGACCGGAAGCTCCCTGTGCGCGGCTTCTGTGCCCCTGTAAACAAACAGGGGCACGGATCGAAGGGACCGCGGCGCGGGACATCAGCGGCGCCGGAGGGGGTAAGTACATGTTTATTATGTTTAACTAGCCTTCCCCAGCCCGGACATAAAAAAAAATTTAAACCCGGATAACCCCTTTAACATTTGCATTTACAAAACGCAAAATAAACACAACGTTAACGCATGTGTTTAAATTGCGTTTACTATGCGTTTTGTAAATGCAAATGTTAATAGTAATTTAATTAGGCAAATCACCTCTCCTCAGCTGTTGTGATCGTTTTTTTAAAATGCGATCAAAACGCGATCAAAACGCAACGTGTGACCGCAGCCTCATATGTCGTCATCTCCCTGGGGTATGACTAGAGTGTTTAACCCCTTCCCGACGCGCGGGCCGAGCCCTCTCCATAGCCGGTAAGTCTTTGCTGCATATTGCAGCAAAGGCTTACCGGTAACACCCGCGATCGGTGCTAGCATGGGCGCCGCCATCTTGTCGTGATACGCTGGTCCCGATGAGTCACGGGGAGCGGGATCCATCCCATGGTAACCTCGGGTGTTCCGAACACCCGAGGTACTTCGTTTTAACCAATGCATTACAATGTGCCAATTGCACAATTGTAAGCATGGGGAGGTAAAATCCCCATATACTGCCATACTGTAGTATGGCAGTATATGAAGGATCATAGACTACCTAGGGTAGTAGTTACCCTAGGGAGTCTGAAAAATAGTAAAAGTAAAAAATAAAAAAAGTTAAAAAAAAAAAACTTATAATCAAAAAAAAATAAAATTCAAATCACCCCCCTTTCCCTAGAAAATGATATAAAAATAATATAACAAAGTAAAATCCATAAACACATTAGGTATCGCCGCGTCCGAAAATGCCCGATCTATCAAAATATGATAATGTTTTTTTCACTATGTTTACCCGTAACGGAAATAGCGTCCAAAGTCCGAAAAATGGCATTTTTTGCCATTTTGAAAAATATAAAAATTAATAAAAAGTGATCAAAAGGTCGCACAGTCCCAAAAATATAGTAATGAAAACGCGCATCAAAATTCACAAAAAAATGACACAATCCACAGCTCCGTACCCAAAGTATGAAAAAGTTATGGCCCCAGAAAGATGGCAAAATAAAAAAAAAATATTTTGTACAGGAGGTTTTAATTTTTTTAAATGTATGAAAAAACCATTATAAAACCTATACAATTTGGTTTCCACGTGACCGTACCGACCCAAAGAAAAAGTAGAAAGTCATTTGGGACGCGAGTGAAACTGAAAGCGTAAAATCCACCCACAAGAAAACGTCACAAAGGTGGTTTTACCATTTTCACTGCATTTGGAATTTTTTCCTGTTCCCAGTGCACGCCATAGAATATTAAATACCGTCCATATGAGGCAATTTGTTACGCAGAAAAAAGCCATAACACAGCTCTTTATGTGGAAAAAATAAAAAAGTTATAGATTTTGAAGTTGGTGAGTGAAAAGGGAAGTGAAAAACTAAAAAAGGCCAAGTCGTTAAGGGGTCCAAAAATGCAGACACGCCCTCAAATCCCAATTAACAGTATGTCCCCTCCACGTGGCTTGTGTCAAGTGGATTTGAGAAAATTTGCAACAAAAAGTCTCAAAAAGATAGCCAAAATTTGCATCTACCAGGATAGGAAAAATGAAAATGTATCACAAGTAAAAAGAATGGATCAAAATAAGGCACAAAAAAGAGCCGCCAAATGTCTCTAAAATTCACACAAAAAACTTTAGATACATGTCCCCTATGTATAATTTTTCTAAAAAAAAATAGACTCAAGGAACAGGGTCTTATCACTAAATGTACTGTAAAGGCTCCGCACAAACATGAAAATGTTTTCAAACTAGCTTTTGCACCTAGTGACCATTATGTAATACAATCCACCGGCCACTTTATTAGGTAACACAATGCTAGTAACGGGTTGGGACCCCCTTAGACTTGCAGAACTGCTCAATTCTTCTGGATAGATTCAACAAGGTGTGGAAGCAGGCCGCATCTGCCATGAGCGAGATGAAAATCGCGCCTCTCTCTTAAGACACAGGCGCGATTTATATGCGGAGACGACGCAGCGCCTTTCCGGCAGCTGCGTATACCATTCTAATCAGTGAACACAGGCGTCATGACGTACAGCGCCTGTGTCATGTGCGGAGCCGCGGCGCTAGAAGAGCCGCGTGAGACGGGACCCGCACGCCGAGGGAGCAGCTGCTGCAGGTGAGTATATTTTATTATTTTCATGTATGTCATTATTTTATGTGGGGGAGTTATATGTGGCCATAATTGATGTATACTGGGGGGGGGGGTATACATTACATGGGGCCAGAATTGTTTTATACTGGGGGCGGGGGGGTTTGGTTACTGTATATATTGTATGGGTCCAGAATTATTTTATACTGGGGGGGGGGGGGACGGTACTGTACTATTTATGGGGCCAGAATGTTTTTATATGGGGGGGGGGGGACTGTATATATTTTATGGGGCCAGAATTGTTTTATACTGGGGGGGGATGCAGTATATATTATATGGGGCCAGATTCATTTTAACTGGGGCGGGGGGGGGGGGGGGGGGTTATTGTGTATATTATGGGGCCAGATACATTTAAACGGGGTGGGTGTGCTCTACTATAATTATATGGGGCAGAATAATTTTATGCTGGCGGGATGTATATATGTATGAGGGCCAGATTATTTTTCCTGGGGGGGTTATATATTTATATGGGTCCAGATTTCAGCTGGGGGACTGTATATGGGGTACAGTATTATATAAGCTGGGGGCTTGGATATTGGGGTACAGTATATTACTAAAGCTGGGCTGTATATGGGATACAGTATATTACTAAGCTGGGGGGCTATATAGGGGTATAGTATATTACTAGCTGGGGGGCTGATATGGGATACAGTACATTACTAAGCTGGGGGGGCTGTATATTAGAGGGTGCTATATATTCAATGGTCAGGGGAGCATGTATGTAAAATCATGACATACAAATAACAGGGTGGTATATTAGTTAACGGATACAATAGATTACTTTGCATAATTTAAACTAAATGTTAGGGGTCTGTATTAATAAATTGGGGTGTTGTATATTGATTGGTGTGTATATGCTATAATTCCAGTATGAATATATATAATGAAGGGATGTTTATATGTGGGGAGAGTGCGGGTCAGTGTGTTGTGAGGGGTATATACTTTATACTGTAAGTGACTGTGGTATTTTAGTGACGCCGGGTGAGATCGGTGGAGAGCTGCACGGAGCTGAAGACATTCCCGTGAATTCAGCAGTGATACGTCATGGATTGGAGAACCCGGATAAAGTCCTCCTGATGGGAAGAGATTGGTCATATATAGGACTAGAGCCACTATGACTCAGATCCTGTAGTCAGTCACACAGTGTCACGGGAGCTGTCGTAGGGTGTTAAATTGTTAGTAAAGTTTCAGCATTTACTTAACAGGGAGCGGGGGAGGGGGGGGCAGCATTTTAATATTCGCCTCAGGCAGCAAATATACTAGAATCGGACCTGGCTGGAAGCATTCCTCAGAGATTTTGGTCCATATTGACGTTCCTGCACGGATCATGATTCGAACTCCCCGTCCACACAACCCACCATATGCTCTATTGGTGAGATACTGGTGACTGTGGATGGCCACCTTATGATAGCGTGAAACTAATTGTCAGTTCAAGAACCACCAGTCTGAATGATTCACAGCTTTAATACATGGGTGCTTATCATCCGCTGAAAGTAGCCACAGATGTTGGGACATTGTGGTCAAAGGGTCTCTTTATGTGGAAAAATAAAAAAGTTATAGATTTTTGAAGTTGGTGAGTGAAAAATGGAAGTGAAAAAACTAAAAAAGGCCAAGTCGTTAAGGGGTCAAAAATGCAGGACACAGCCTCAAATCCCAAATTAACAGTAGTGTCCCCCTCACGTGGCTTGTGTCAATGTGGATTTGAGAAATTTGCAACAAAAAGTCTCAAAAAGAAGCCAAAATTTGCATCTACCAGGATAGGAAAAACTGAACATGTATCACAAGTAAAAAGACATGATCATACATAAGGCACAAAAAAGAGCCGCCAAATGTCTCTAAAATTCACCACAAAAACTTTGATACATGTCCCCCTATGTATAATTTTTTCTAAAAAAAAACTAGACTCAAGGGAACAGGGTCTTATCACTAAATGTACTGTAAAGGCTCCGCACAAACATGAAAATGTTTTCTAAACCTAGCTTTTGCACCTAGTGACCATTCATGTATATACACTCACCGGCCACTTTATTAGGTACACCATGCTAGTAACGGGTTGGACCCCCTTTAGCCTTCAGAACTGCCTCAATTCTTCGTGGCATAGATTCAACAAGGTGCTGGAAGCAGGGCCGCATCTGCCATGAGGCGAGATGAAAATCGCGCCTCTCTCTTTAAGACACAGGCGCGATTTATATGCGGAGCGACGCAGCGCCTTTCCGGCAGCTGCGTCACTCCATTCTAATCAGTGACACAGGCGTCATGACGTCACGCCGCCTGTGTCACTGTGCGGAGCCGCGGCTGCTAGAAGAGCCGCGTGAAGACGGGACCCGCACGCCGAGGGAGCAGCTGCCTGCAGGTGAGTATTATTTTATTATTTTTCATGTACTGTCATTTATTTTATGTGGGGGAGAAGCTGGGGGGCTGTATATGGGATACAGTATATTACTAAGCTGGGGTGGGCTGTATATTAGGGGGTGCTATATATTCACATTGGTCAGGGGAGCACTGTATGTAAAATCATGTAACATAATAACAGGGTGGGATATATTAGTTATAGGATACAATAGATTACTTTGCATAATTTAAACTAAATGTTAGGGTTCTGTAAATTTAACAGTCAGGCGAAGTACATTGAATTGGGAGGTATTCGTTGGAAAGTAAACTCATTTATCACATGTAAAACCACACATGTGGTATATATTATCTGGTGCCCATGTAAACGTTTTTATATAGGGAAGACGATTCGTAATCTGTTTATACGTTTCAGGGAACACTGCAGATCCATAGAGACGGGCATTGGTTGCCCTAGAGTCATTGAACATGTGAGGGAACTACACGGAGGTAACCCAAATGTACTCCAATTTGCTGGCCTTGAGAGGGTGGAGAAGGACCCTAGGGGGGGCAATAAAGAAAAAGAACTGCTACGCCGTGAGGCTAAACATATCATACGTTTCGACGCCATGGGGAGACTGGGTCTTAATGATAGAAATGACCTAAGTGTTTTTGTGGGCACAGGTTAAAAAACAAAAAAGAAAATAGATGAACCTCTGGGTACATTAATACACAAATAAGAAGAAAATATCCAAAAAATAAAAATATTTATATATATAAAAAAAAGAACTCTACCATGATCGGATGTTCTGAGTTTGTTGAGGTTAAGCTAATGAGTAAAAAATTTAGGGTAATATAAGAAGAGAGATTGAAAAAATCCAAAAGATAGGAGTACTATAATAGAATTAAACGTTGCACATTCCTTAATGGAAAAGCACCTCTAATTATTTTTGCACATCTCTCTCTTGAGTTTCCTGTTGTATTAGATGATTTTTAGCAATGTATAAGAGTAACAGATTGTCATGATGCCCTGTATAATTGCATAATTGTATGCTGTTGCCTTTTTAGCATCGGTATCCTTGTCTCCCCGTACCTGCCCACATTCCATTGAGATCGCCTATTATTGTTTTTCCTCTCTTGCTCCTCTATATTATGTTTTATTATCTTCCATGGACTTTTCATGTCCCAATTTCCCCCTGTCCTTCATTGTACTATTTGTGGTTATGTCGCGGTGTCAGACTATGTTAGGATAATATTACTGTATAGGCACAATTCTATCTAATTTTTCATAGATGATGCCGGTATCTCGTTTATCAAAAGATGTCTGATAGACACAGCGTAATTGTGGCGATCTCATTGTTGTGTCGGCAGTCCGGTCAACATCATTTTAATGTTTTTGTTTGTTGCTAGGTAACAGAACTACGAGCGCGTCACTGGGGATGCTTACCTCTCTTTAACTTCCGGAGGCGCCGCTTCGGGTGTCACATGATCGACGCCTTTGATGAGTTGAGTTCCTGCCTCTTATTAATTACTTGTGATTACTCAGAATGATCGTGCAACTGCAATTTACTTTAGGCGCAATACAGGTACAAATATAGATTCGGGCAGCAACATGTGATTCTTCTACAAGCTCCTCTCTGCTTCTCTCCCACACCCCAGTATGAGAATGACCCTCACAGCAGAGCGCAGGTGTGTGACACCCTGCTCCCAGTGATCTCCTCAGCAGTGGCTTCTCCTGGAGGGGATCCTCCAGTGCTGATCTCCCGCTGCACCCCTGTAATTCTGGCCAGTATCCTCCTCAGACACTGTTGTGGTCATCCCGCTTCACGAGACACTTCTCTGTCCTGTCTGCAGCCCCCACTCACTTCTCTTCTATTCTGCTACACTGAACACTTCTCTGTACTGTCTCTCCCCCACTCACTTCTCTTGTATCCTGCTCTGAGCTGCTACAGATTAATTGTAAATAGATGGTCATGAACAGTAAACAGAGGCTGCATGAAGGGGATACACTGCTCTGCTGCTGTACTATACAGGGGATACACTGCCCTGCTGCTGTACTATACAGGGGATATATATAAAGTGGAGAGAGAAAACAAGCGAACAGACAAACTTCACAGAATCTCTCACCACAGTCAAAGTAACAAGCAACTAGATAGTATAAATGTTCAAACAGAACAAAGCCAGGAATAAGCTGCAGATACAACAATACCTAGCAAATAGCAAATGACAAAACCAGCCTTAAATGGAGCCCGGTCACTCCGGATAAGATAATACAAATAAACACAAATGAGACCCAAAAACACCAGCAAGTAATGCAGAAACACTGAAAAACAAAACAATAGGTACAAACAATCAGGCCACATACCACAGTGATAGTGAACCGACCAGAAAGGCCAAAGGGTGGCGGATTAAATCCTGACAGTACCTTCCCCCCTCAATGGAAATCCCCCTAATTCTCCAGATGAGCCATGTCAGGATACCTTTGGGGGAAAGTGGCCACCAATCTAGGCGCAGACATCTCAGGGACCCAGACCCAAGTGTTATCATCCACACCATAGCCCTTCCAGGCTACCAAATACTGATTGGTCCCCCTCAAATATCATGAGTCTACAATCCGGGAGACCTTGTACTATCCATCAAAATCCATGGGAGGCACAACCACAGGCCCAGCCTCAGCTGAGTGTACCTTCTTCAAAAGGGAGACATGAAACACCAAGGTAGGAATAAACCAATCTGACCGAAACATCATTAATAGTTCTGTCACCGAAAAAGGACCTACAAATTTAGGATCTGCAAATTCAAATTTTTTGTTAGGAGCCACACACTGTCACTTACCGCAAGGTCAATCTTTCTACTTTTCTTGTCAGCTACCATTTTAGTTTTCCATGAACAGGCCACCAGATTCCTCCTCTAAGGCCCATTCACCACCTGCGAGTGTGATGCGATGAACTCACATCACACTCGCAGCAAGTGCTTCCCGGAACTCCTGGCCCAAACTCTGCAAACCGGGAACTGAATGGAGAGCAACCTGCCGCGGAGGAATCATGGTTGCTCAGCGCAAATCAAAGGCAAGAAATCTGCCCAATCATCCTGATTATCCGACACAAAACAACAAAGGAACTGATCAACATCGTGATTTTTCCTTTCAGTCCGTCCATTGGACTTTGGATAGTAACTGCAGGAGAAGGACAATTTTATTCCCAACCTGCCACAAAACGCCCTCTAGAAACCAGCTAGAAATGGCAAACCCCTGTCGGGGACAATTTACCCCGAAACACCATACAGACGAACTGTATTTTTAACAAATTTCCTTAGCCAAGATTTTTGCTATGGGCAACTTAAGAAAAGTAATCATTTGATACATTTTGCTAAATCGACAATCCACAATGACCCAAATTACGGTGTTACCTTCTGAGCGTAGCAGATCCGTAATGCAGTCCATGGAAAAACAATGTCCTGGAATAGACAATGGGTGCAGTAACCCTGCCATCTAAGCATGAGAGGCCTTAGATCTGGCACAGACCACACATTCAGCAACATGGACCACCACCTCCGCTCTGCACCCAGGCCACCAGAAATTCCTAGTAACTAACCTCTTAGTCTCTGCAACCACAGGATGGCTGCCAATCTGGAGTTATGACATTCTTGTAACAGCTGACCCCGCAGGAACAAACAATTTACCCCGTAGTGTTCCCCTAGGGCAGTGTTGGCGAACCTTTTGGAGATAGAGTGCCCAAAGTAGAACCAAAAGACACTTATATGTTGAAAAATGCCAACATGACAATTTAAGCAGTAACTTATTGATACCTGCTGCATCACAGGTTTCAATAGTATTGGTGTCCTGAGTTCACCAATACAATACAAAAAGATGGAGAACTTGGATTTAGGGTTCCCTGAAGAGGAACAATCAGGGTTCCCTGAGCAGGAGCTCTAACAATAATCTATCTAGGCCCACACCTTCTTGTTCCTCCTGTAGCCCTGGCAGCCAAGAATGTTGCTTTAAAATGGCGCTGAGCATGGCACGTCCTTGGCTGTATTGGACCAAAGGGGGAAGCCCCAGCCCTGTCTGGCAAACTCTGTGTTGGGGTGAAGGCCTGGGTGCCCACTGAAAGGGCTCAGAGTGCCACCTCTGGCACCCGTGCCAGAGGCTCCCCACCACTGCCCTAGGGGCACTGTCCTGAGCCTACAGAATCAGAGTCTCCAACTGAGTATCCAGGGCTGCCAACACAACTCCCCTTTTAAGCACAAATTCAGGTTTATCAGATTCATAATTGAGAGGTGCACTCCTAGATAGAGCATCTTCCCTGACATTTTTTGTGCTGGGAACATTGGTCACCAAAAAATTAAAACAGGCAAAGAACAGCTGTCTAGCATTTGAACATTTTGCAGTGTCCAAAAGTAACTTTTTATGATATGTAAGAATATGAACAGGATGTCTAGCACCCTCCAAAAAATGTCTCCAGTGCTGCAAGGCCAATTTGATAGCTAACAACTCTCGATCACCAATGTCATAGTTGGATTCAGCTTTGAGAAGAAGACACGCAGATGAAGTTTAACCTCCTTTTCTGTGACAGTACTGCACCCACAGATAAAGCATCAACCTCAACTATAAAGGGCAACTCCTCACCTGGTTGGATGAGCACTGGAGCTGAGCCGAACCTGGTTTTCAGAGTTTCAAAAAACTCCACTGCTTTCGATGCCCACTGCTTGAGATCAGCTCCCTTCTTAGTCACATCAGTTAAAGGTTTAGCAATCACAGAAAAACACTTGATGCATTTTCTTTAATAATTGGCAAAGCCCAGAAAACTCTGTAATGCTTTCAAGGTCTCAGGCCTTGGCCATTCCGATACAGCTTCGACGTTCTCTTGAACCCCTAAGATGACAAAATATACCCCAAAAATGACAATTCTTGAACTGCAAATAAACATTTCTCTGGCTTAGCATACAAGGAGATCTCTCTGAGGATCTGTAAGACGTCACTTACCTTTGCCCAGTGAGATGAGTTGTCCTTCGAGTAAATCAAAATACCATCAAGATAAACCAGAACACCTCTTCCTAGAACAGGACCCAAGACATCATTAATGAAATTTTGGAAAAAGACTGGGGCATTAGTGAGACTGAATGGCATGACAAGATTCTCAAAATGCCCCTAAGGGGTATTGAATGCGGTTTTCCATTCATCTCCTCCCTTGATTCTCAGGAGATGTTAGGCCCCTCTCAAATCAATTTTAGAGAACCACTTTTGTCCCCATCCACCTGATTAAATAGGTCCAAAATCAAAGGCAAAGGGTAGGGGGTTCTCACAGTATTCGTATTGATTTCGTGGAAATCCAAAAACAGACGTAGGCTTCTGTCATTTTTCTTTACAAAGAAAAACCCTACCGCCACAGGAGATTTTGAAGGTCTAATGTGACCAGTCTCCAAACTTTTGGCTAAATACTTTTTTATGCCTTACGCTCGATATAAACAGGTTAAAGAAGCCACTCATGGGCATAGATGCCCCAGGGACAAATCCAAATGAACAGTCATACTCCCGAAGAGGCTTCAAGGTTCTAGACTCTGATTCATTAAACACATCACGGAAGTCAGATATTTCAGAAAGTAGAGAGAATTCAGATAATGTGACAATTTGGGCGTTATGACCATCTTCATTACATTCTTTACTCTAGGACAAAATAAGATTTTTGTTCCAGTTAATGACAGTATTATGTCTCCTGAGCCAAGGCAGTGCTAATAAAATACTGGCAGGTCGATTATGCAGTATTAACAGTTCAAGCTTTTCCTGGTAATCAGGTTTAAAACTAGAGATGAGCGAGCACTAAAATGCACGGGTGCTCGTTATTCGAGATGAACTTTTTCCGATGCTCGAGTGCTCGTCTCGAATAACGAACCCCATTGAAGTCAATGGAAGACTCAAGCATTTTTCAAGGGGACCAAGGCTCTGCACAGGGAAGCTTGGCCAAACACCTGGAAACCTCAGAAAATGATGGAAACACCACGGAAATGGACAGGAAACAGCAGGGGCAGCATGCATGGATGCCTCTGAGGCTGCTTAATCGCACCATTATGCCAAAATTATGGGCAACAGCATGGCAATGACAGAGTGACCGAATGAGGTTAGATAGCACCTAAAACATCCAATAATTGACCCTGACACTATAGGGGACGGCATGCAGAGGCAGCGGCAGCAGCGACAGGCTAGAGAGTGTCTTGGCAACATACCCCAAATGGACTCAGGCTTAAAACCAATGGGTGGCAGAGAGGAACCAAAGGAGGTGAGCAAGAAGCGCTCAAATAATATCGGTAAATGATAAAAGTTTGCCAGTATATTTTGTGGATTACACAGCAGGGTGGCGACAAAGTTAACAAGTTTGATGTGGAAGCCATGAAAACAACCTAAAATTCTGCCTGACACAGCTCGTTTGATAAGGGGACCATGTATGGAGGCAGTGAACTAGTAGTAGATTAAAGGTGCTGCAGTTAAAACTATGTTAGTTGGATCTTGGGATGGAGCTGGCGCTCCGCTGCCAGGCGAGCTTTCGCCAATCCAAGCCCCTATCTCTAGGCTACTCCCCGAACAGCACTTCTAAGAACCTTTTGTATAAGATCAAGTGTAGTAGCGTTCTTATAAGTTTAGGATATGGCGGGTGAGGGGAATGTAAACAGATGCGCAAGAAGCGCTGAAATAATATTGGTAAATGATAAAAGTTTGCCAGTATATTTTGTGGATTACACAGCAGGGTGGCGACAAAGTTACCAAGTTTGTTGTGGAACCATGAAAACAACCCAAAATTCTGCCTGACACAGCTCGTTTGATAAGGGGACCATGTATGCCTACAGTTCATGCCAGTCGCTGCACTGGCTGACAGTCTCCTTTCGAATACAGTTTAAAATAATAACCCTCATCCATAAAGCTCTGTATAATGCTGCACCCCCCTACCTCTCCTCTCTTATCTCAGTCTATCGCCCAACCCGTGCTCTTAGATCCGCCAGTGATCTTAGATTAACCTCTACCCTAGTGCGGACCTCCCACTCGCGTCTCCAAGACTTCGCTAGAGCTGCACCAATTCTATGGAATGCTCTGCCCCGGACTATCAGACTAATACCTAACCTCCAAAGTTTCAAACGTGCTCTTAAAACCCATTTCTTTAGGCAAGCCTATAACACTCATTAACTGCATGAAGTTTTAACTCTTCTACTAACCCGTCCTGTGTCGTCCTCCCATCTGTTATCCAGCAACCAACAGGCACCAGACTTCTCTGCAGTCCCATTCACCCTGGACCTGGTATATAAGATGACGGTTGAGTGGTTCAAGCGACAGCAATTCCATTTATTATATTTTGTTCTATTCCCTAAGAAGAATGGCTTGACCATTAAATATTCTTTTACCTCGTGTTACCCCATCATCTTCATAAACCGTAAGCTCTGGCGAGCAGGGACCTCACTCCTGTTGTTCCATACAAATGTTGTGCTCTGTTACATTACATTTGTATTTGTTTCCTATGATTTGTAAAGCGCTACGGAATATGATGGCGCTATATAAATAAAGATTATTATTATTATTATTATTATGGAGGCAGTGAACTAGTAGTAGATTAAAGGTGCTGCAGTTAAAACTATTAGTTGGATCTTGAGATGGAGCTGGCGGTCCGCTTCCAGGCGAGCTTTCGCCAATCCAAGCCCCTGTCTCTAGGCTACTCCCCAAACAGCACTTCTAAGAACCTTTTGTATAAGATCAAGTGTAGTAGCGTTTTTATAAGTTTAGGATATGGCGGGTGAGGGAAATGTAAACAGATGCGCAAGAAGCGCTGAAATAATATCGGTAAATGATAAAAGTTTGCCAGTATATTTTGTGGATTACACAGCAGGGTGGCGACAAAGTTAACAAGTTTGATGTGGAATGCCCTGTAATAGCTCTTGGGCGGTGTGCCTTTTATCGCCTAGGCTCAGCAGTTTGAGCACCGCCTGCTGTCGCTTAGCGACGGCACTGCTGCTGTGCCTAGAGCTACCGACTGATGGCGCCATGCCCACGGATGGTAATTCGGAGGAGGAGGAGGTGGAGGAGGGGTGGGAGGAGGAGGAGGTATAGTAGGCCTTTGAGACCTGGACCGAGGTAGGCCCCGCAATCCTCGGCGTCGGCAGTATATGACCAGCCCCAGGATCAGACTCGGTCCCAGCCTCCACCAAGTTAAGTGTAGTAGCGTTCTTATAAGTTTGGGATATGGCGGGTGAGGGGAATGTAAACAGATGCGCAAGAAGCGCTGAAATAATATCCGTAAATGGTAAAAGTTTGCCAGTATATTTTGTGGATAACACAGCAGGGTGGCGACAAAGTTAACAACTTTGATGTGGAAACCATGAAAACAACCCAAATTTCTGCCTGACACACCTCGTTTGATAAGGGGACGATGTATGGAGGCAGCTATATGGACGACTTTTGGAGACAACGTGTGGAGGCTGCTATGGAGACAATTTAATTTGGATAGTGCCTGTATGTGGCAGTCCAAAAAAGTTTTCAAACCAGAGGAGCAGGTAGGTGGCCCTCCAGAAAAATGAAATAGATTGAGTGCCTGTATGTGGCAGTCCAAAAAAGTTTTCAAACCAGAGGAGCAGGTAGGTGGCCCTCCAGAAAAATTGAATAGATTGAGTGCCTGTATGTGGCACTCCCAAAAATTGCTTAAAACAGAGGACCGGGTAGGTGGCCCTCCAGAAAAATTAAATGCATAAAGTACTATAGCTAGAGCCAGTGGGCCCTGTCAAAAAATAGCCAGTTTCCTCTGCTTTAGTGTACAAAGAGGAGGAGAAGGAGGAAAATGAGGAGGAGGAGTGCATAAATTATTCAGGTTGAGCTTCCTTCACCTGGTGGAGATTGGAAATTATGAGAAATCCAGGCTTTATTCATCTTAATAAGCGTCAGCCTGTCAGCGCTGTCAGTCGACAGGCATGTACGCTTATTCGGTGATGATGCCACCGCTGCATGAAAACCCGCTCTGGACAACACCTAGCGGCAGGGCCAGCAAGAACCTCAAGGCGTACAGCGCCAGTTCTGCCACATGTCCAGCTTGAAAACCCATTAGTTTTAGGGAGCTGTTGATCATTTGGACGATGGTAGGGCAGCTACGACTCCCTCACCATCTTCTGTAAAAGATCAACCCTACTCTGCCGAGACTGGGACAGGTGACAGTGTTCTTGCGGGGTGACAATAAGCTGGCAAAAGCCTTGTAAAGCGTACCTTGCCAGTGCTACAAGCTGCCTGCTCGCCTACTCCCGTCGCACTTGGTCCGCGCAGAACTACGCACTCTGCCGCTAGCGCTGTCAGAAGGGAAATATGTTTCAGCTTGTGCACCAGGGCCTGCTGGAATTCATGCATCTCACACTCCTTTCCCTCCAGGATGAGAGTGGAAAAGATTTGCGTTGACCGTGGGTCCAGGAGAGTGAATACCCAGTAACGGTGCTGGAATAACTTCTTTAACGCGAGGGTCAGGGATAGGCAGCCTGCATGAAATCTGCCATATGCGCCAGAGTCACCAACGCGCAAGAATTCCTCCCCTCACTGCTGACTGCCATTTCCTCCTCCTCCTCCACTCCTCTTTCTTCTGGCGTCCCCCATACCACTGACAGAGGACTGAAAAATGGTCCCCTTGTGTCTGGCGCCAACATTCTCCTCCTTTCCTTCCTCATCCTCGCCCACTCCTCCGATATGCGCTGAGAAACATCCTGAGGGTGCTTTGGCTATCAACAAGGGAATCTTCTTCCCCCGTCTCATTGTGACGAGCGCAAAGCTTCCGACTTCATGCTGATCAGAGAGTTTTTCAACAGGCCAAGCAGCGGGGATGGAGGCTGATGTATGGCGGCATCGCCACTAGACCATCTGTGTTGACTCCTCGAGATACTCAGCACCTGGACAGATTCAGACATCCACGTCCACTCCCTCATGTAGACTTGAGAGAGCTGACGACCTGACTACCAGTTCTGGTGAAGTACATTGGCAGTCTACAATCGCTCGCGCTGCTTTACTCTGGATAACATGGTTAATGTTGAATTCCACTCGGTGATCTCTTTGCCAGTATATTTTGTGGATTACACAGCAGGGTGGCGACAAAGTTAACAAGTTTGATGTGGAATGCCCTGTAATAGCTCTTGGGCGGTGTGCCTTTTATCGCCTAGGCTCAGCAGTTTGAGCACCGCCTGCTGTCGCTTAGCGACGGCACTGCTGCTGTGCCTAGAGCTACCGACAGATGGCGCCATGCCCACGGATGGTAATTCGGAGGAGGAGGAGGTGGAGGAGGGGTGGGAGGAGGAGGAGGTATAGTAGGCCTTTGAGACCTGGACCGAGGTAGGCCCCGCAATCCTCGGCGTCGGCAGTATATGACCAGCCCCAGGGTCAGACTCGGTCCCAGCCTCCACCAAGTTAAGTGTAGTAGCGTTCTTATAAGTTTGGGATATGGCGGGTGAGGGGAATGTAAACAGATGCGCAAGAAGCGCTGAAATAATATCCGTAAATTGTAAAAGTTTGGCAGTATATTTTGTGGATTACACAGTAGTGTAATCAACAGATGCGCAAGAAGCGCTGAAATAATATCGGTTAATCATAAAAGTTTGCCAGTATATTTTGTGGATAACACAGCAGGGTGGCGACAAAGTTAACAACTTTGATGTGGAATCCATGAAAACAACCCAATAGCGTTCTTATAAGTTTGGGATATGGCGGGTGAGGGGAATGTAAACGGATGCGCAAGAAGCGCTGAAATAATATCCGTAAATGGTAAAAGTTTGCCAGTATATTTTGTGGATAACACAGCAGGGTGGCGACAAAGTTAACAACTTTGATGTGGAATCCATGAAAACAACCCAAATTTCTGCCTGACACACCTCGTTTGATAAGGGGACGATGTATGGAGGCAGCTATATGGACGACTTTTGGAGGTAGCAATGGAGACAACGTGTGGAGGCTGCTATGGAGACAATTTAATTTGGATAGTGCCTGTATGTGGCAGTCCAAAAAAGTTTTCGAACCAGAGGAGCAGGTAGGTGGCCCTCCAGAAAAATTAAATAGATTGAGTGCCTGTGTGTGGCAGTCCAAAAAAGTTTTCAAACCAGAGGAGCAGGTAGGTGGCCCTCCAGAAAAATGAAATAGATTGAGTGCCTGTATGTGGCAGTCCAAAAAAGTTTTCAAACCAGAGGAGCAGGTAGGTGGCCCTCCAGAAAAATGAAATAGATTGAGTGCCTGTATGTGGCAGTCCAAAAAAGTTTTCAAACTTTACTCCCCCCTTTCCCCTGGTCTTTTTTTGATTGTACGTTCTTTCATCCGCACCCATTTCGTAATTTTACGTTTCTTTTGCCTTGCAATTTGTTGGTACAGGGTGGGTTTTCTTTTTTTTGTTTGTTTTTTTCGGCACCATAGTTGTTGTCAGTCCTTTTTGAGCCATTAAGAAATATCTGCGCCCCACACCATGACTACCACTGTACCATAGCCCTGAACAGTTGATAAAGGATAGGATTGATCCCCTACTTTTAAGTCGTTTTCTCTCCGTTTTTTCCCCTCCCCTTTTTTTTCCCTTGCAGTTGTTGACCCTTATTCTGTTTTTTCCCTCCTGTCCTTTTTTTTTGTACCTACCCCTTCCCCTTCAAATTCTGACCCTACATCACGAATGTCGCAGCGAATCGAACTCATCAGACCAGAACGTTTTTCAATCGACTCTACCCTGTCCCAATGTTCCTCTCGCCATGAGCCCTTGTACCGCCAAATGTAGCCCTCGTGTCCTGTGACTTTTTTAGCTCGAAAAGAGTGGCACCCCTCTTTGTCCTTCTGTGGTCTTCCCCAGAGACAGATTGACTCGTCTGACCAGATACCTTGGTTGGTCTGCTATAACGACGGTTTTTTTCCCCCTTTCCGGTGGCGATTTGAGTCACTGTGCCTTCTATACAGCCTCGAACCAGTCTGCCCCCTTAGCTCTGACCTCTGGCCAGTATTAATACAACTGAGGGCATTTGCTGGTTCCTGCAATCGGGTGCCAGACATGTTTTACAACAGACACGATGCTAACAGGCACAATCAACTGTTCCATTTAGATCCCATGGTCAGATGCAACTATGGCATCAACTGGTCATTGCACATCCTGCAACTGGTCAATTCCCCTGTGACATAACCGGGAGCCAATTCGTTTATGGACAAGTTATATACTGTTAAGAGAACCTTCACACCTACAATAAGTAACAAGGAGCTTATAAAACTAGCACTGTCATTTCATTTGTTCATACTTTGGTTGTATAGAACATTTTACGCGGTATGGGTGGTCTGATACCCTGTTTTCAATTCGGATGTTGGAAAGTATGTGCATTTATGCTATTTACTGGAAAGGTATGTTGTCCCCAAACATGTGATTATACAGGTTACTCAAACAGTTATCTGATCTAGGATTTTGTTCTTTAGCATGTAAGAATTCTGAGCAAATGGTAAAATATTATTAGAGAACTTCCTTAAGCCTTTCATGTTAATATTTGTGTACAACATGGAATTTGGGAAAGCAAGCCACTAGACGTGAAAAAAGGATGATTTAAGCTAAAAGAATGTATTTTTCAGTAGTTAGATTCAGTCCATTCAATTTCTATTGTTTTCAGTACATACAGTGGTGGCCAAAAGTATTGGCACCCCTGATAATGCTCGTTTTCTTCCAGAAGAATGATGTTGCAATGCACAAAATTCTATGGTATAACTATTCTCAATTGTATTTTGATTTTTGTGTACAATCTAAAAAAATGTCAATTCATGATCATTTACACAAACTCCACAAATGCGCCCCGACAAAAGGTATGGGAAACCTTCAGCCTAATACTTGGTTCCAGCACATATTCCTTTAGATACAAAATCCTGGATAACAGCGTCTGTCCGGTAACCCTAATCCCATCGAGTTCTCTTACAGTGATTACTGCTGGAATTTGAGACCATTCTTCTTTGGTTTTCAAACTCTGCTCCAGGGTCCCTGGATGTGAAGGCGTAGTCTCCAACCCCCCATTGGAGAATCGCTCCACAGGTGTTCTAGGGATCACCACATCTGGCCACTCAGGAACACCACCTAGTCAGCGCCAATTTCATACAATAGACAATAGAAAAAAACACTTGGCTGAGAGCGAATATCCCTATCGGGACACTTAGAAGTGTGGCTTCTTTGTAACTCTGTAACTTTATCACATGTTCCGGCGAAAGTCCATAAATCGAGGGAGGTATTCGTTGAACACACGGACACTACAATTTATACACAAGCAGCAGCACCCCCCAACTCATCACATGGGTATATCTTATCTGGGGCCATGATAAACGTTTTATAATAGGGAAGACGATTCGTAATTGTTTACGACACCGTTTCAGGGAACACTTGCAGATCATAGAGGACGGCATTTTTTTTCCTGGTTGCCCTAGAGTCATGACAAACACCTGTTGAGGGAACGTACAAGGAGGTAACCACAAAGTACTTGCCTTTTCTTTTTACCCTTTCAATGTTTGCTGGCCCTGAGAGGCCTGGGAGAAGGACACCTAGGGGGGGTATAATTTAAAGCAAAGAAAAAGAACTCCGCTAAGCCGTGAGGCTAAACATATAATACGTTGCGACGGCCAGGGGAGATGGGTTTTAATGATGAAATGACACATAAGTGTTTTGTGGGCACAGGTTAAAAAACAAAAACGAGAAATAGATGAACCTCTGGGTTACATTCAGACCAAATAGAAGAGTAAAATATCCAAAAATAAAAATTTATGTATATTATATAAAAAAAGAACTCTATCCATGATCGGATGTTCGAGTTTGTTGTTGGTTTTCACACGCCCTCACAGAGTAAATATTTATGATGTTAGGGTAATATAAGAAGAGAGATTGAAAAAATCAAAAGATAGGAGTACATAATAGAATTAAACGTTGCACATCCTTATGAAAAGCACCTCTACTATTTTTGCACAAGCTCTTCTCTGAGTTTCTGTTGGATTAGATGATTTAGCAATGTATTAAGAGCTAACCGATGTCGATGTGACAGGCCGTGATAAGTGCCGTAGATTGTATGCTGTGGCTTTTAGCCATGTACCCCCTTGTCTACCCGCGATACCTGCACCATCGATTCTTAGAAGAATCGCCGTGCAACAATGCGACCCTCTCTCCATTATGTGCTTGTTCCATCTACCTTGTCTTCCTTCCTCCATGCACTTATCCGTTTTTACTGCATCGTTCCCCAATGGACTTTCACTGTCCAATTCTCTCTCCACACGATCTTTTATGCTTTTGTCCTTCATGTTCCCTCCCCCCTTTCTGCTCAACCATTGTTTGTCTGTTTCCGGTTCATGCTCAGCTCCCCCCTTTTTTCCTTTTACCCTCCCCCGGTGTCTTCTTTTTCCCTCTTTTTTGGTGCCAGACTATGTTAGGATAATATTACGTTATAGGCACAATTCTATCTAATTTTTCATAGAGATGCCGTATTCGGTTATCAAAAGATGCTCTGATAGACAACAGCCTGTAATTTGTGGCGATACTATTATTGTTGTGGTGACGGCGCCTGTGCCTGGTACAACATCATTTTAAGGGTTTGTGTGTTGCTAGGTAACAGAACATACGAGGCGCGTCATGGGCGATAGGACTTACCTCTCTTTCTTTAACTTCAGGAGGCGCCGGCTTCGGGTGTGACATGTCGAGCCCTTACCGGACGTTGTGGGTCACTGTGATCGGCGCACCACAGGGCAGTGAGTTGGAGGAAGTGCCTCCAATAAGAGGGACAGCCCCAGTTAGATGCCTTTGTAGGCGTTGAGAAAAAGCGCCACACACACAGGCGCGCCGAAAACGGCCCGTCGTTGACGCGGCGTCGCATATTATGATACAGTTCTATACTCTGTGTGTCAAATAAACCTTCCTGCACGAATCGGTGAGTCCGCTCTTCCTGTTCTTCTCATGAGACATCTGCGACTCATTGCTGCCCTAAGAAGTCTCCAGTGCTCAACCATTTTCGTGCTGGGGAAGTGCTGTTTGGTGTCATTGTCCTGATGGAAGACCCCCAAGACTCTGGGGTGAAGACCAGCTTTCTCACATGGCCCTAATTATGCTGCAACAGTTGTTTGTTGTCTTCAGACTTCATAATGCCATGCACACAGTCAAGCAGTTCATTGACAGAGGCTGCAAAGCAACCCCAAACCATTAGGGAACCTCCGCCATGTTTTACTGTAGGGACCGTGTTCTTTTCTTTGAAGGCCTCTTGTCTTTCCTGTAAAACTCTATGTTGATTGGGCCTTTTCCCAAAAAGCTCTCACTTTTGTCTCATTGACCATAAGAGAATTCTCCCCAAAACGTTTTAGCTTTCTCAGATAATGTTTACTGCAAACTCCAGCCTGGCTCTTTTAGGTTCTGTTGTAAGAAGTAGGGTCGGTCTGGGTATTCCTACCATACGTCCCTTTCATCGTGGATGGGGACGGATAGTGTGGATAGTCGGGTTGACATGTTGTTTCCTCAGACTGACAGGGCGGCTTGAAACTTGTTTGGATGTCTAGTAGTCTAGGTTCTCTTTATCCACATCTGCACAATCTTACGTTGCGTGATGAAAGAAAAAAGAAGGAGCCTGAGGAGAATAGCCTTGAGATTGCTCATGCCTTCTTCACCAATTTTGATTATCAAGGTCCTCAGACAGTTCTTTGTCTTCTTCTTTCTACATGCTCAATTGGTGGTACATTACAAAAGGACACAGGAAGGGTGTGAGTCAACTTTAATCCGTTTTTCAAATGGCCTTCTTCTTGCAACTGTTAGGTGCCACAGAGGAAGTTACAGGTGCTGTTAATTGCACAAAATTAGAGAAGAACCTAAACAGTGATTTTTCACATTGGCAATACCTTTTGTACCCATCCCTTAATATGTTTGATGTGGAATGATATCCAATGTTGGCTTTTTGATCAATTATTTTTGTGTTTTCCATTGAAGACAAATTAAATGAAGCTAATAATAATGAAGAATTTTCTGATTGCAATTCATGTTTTTGCAAGAAAAAAAAAAAAAAAAAAAAGTAAATAATATTTATCTGACGAATGCAGGAGTGCCCAATATTTTGGCTACCACGTTTCCCCCCCCCCCTGTATATGATGTACCTGCAAGAAACTGGCTAAACACATAGTTCAAACACGGGAAGATGAGAGAGACTAAAATGCTCCGGCGGTACTGTTAGTCGAGACGACGAATTTCCCGATGATCGAGTGCTCGTCTCGAAATAACGGAAGCCCCATTGAAGTCAAGGGAGGACTCGACATTTTCAAGGGGACCAAGGTATGCACTAGGGACGCTTGGCCCAAAACCACCTGGAAACTCAGAAAAGGATTGGAAACACCACGGAAATGGCAAGGAAAACAGCATGGGGCAGCATGCATGGATGATCTGAGGCTGCCTTAAACGCACCATTATGCCAAAATTATGGGCAACAGCATGGCCATGACAGAGTCATGACGAATAAAGCGAGATACAAAACATCCAATAATTGACCCTGACACTATAGGGGACGGCATCCAGCAGAGGCAGCAGCAGCAAGCGGAGGCTAGAGAGTGGCCATGGCGGACGATACCTAAATGGACTCAGGGCTTTCAAACCATATGGGTGGCAAGGACGAGGAACCAAAGGGAGTGTGAGGCAAGAAGGCGCTCAACATAAATACGGTTACATGATTCAAAGTTTTCACAGTAACTTTCGTGGAGATTACATAGCAGTCCCTGCGTTTGGCGACCAAAGTTAAATGGAGCGAGATTTGAAAACAATCCAAAACTTCTGCCTTGACACAGCTCTTTTGATCAAGGGACCACGTATGGAGGCAGAGTGACCGTTCGTATGGTAGATTAAAGGTGGCCTGCAGTTTAAAACTATGTTAGTTGGGATCTGGCATGGAGCTGGCGCTCTCGCCTGCCAAGCGAGCTTTCGCCAATCAAGCCCCTGTCGCTAGGTACTCCCCAAACAGCCATTCTAAGAACCTTGTGTTAAGATCTAGTGTTAGTGTCAAAGTAGCGTTCTTATAAGTTAGGGATATGGAGCGCGTGCAGGGGAAATGTAACAAGATGCGCAAGAAGCGCGTGAAATGAATATTGGGTAAATGAAGAAGTGTGCTCAAGTTATATTTTGTGGATTACAGCAGAGAGGTGGAGACAAAGTGAACAAGTTTGTTGTGTGAAGCCATGAAAAAACAACCCAAAATTCTAGCCTGACACAGCTCGTTTGATAGGGACCATGTTATGCCTACAGTTCATGCCAGTCGCTTGCACTCGGCTGCCAGTTTCTCCTTCGAATACAGTTTAAAAATAATAACCCTAATCCTATAAGACTTGTATATGTGCACCCCCCTACCTCTTCCTCTTATCTCAGTCTATCGCTGCCAACCCGGCTTCTTAGATCCGCCTAGTGATCTTTAGATTAACCTCTACCAGTGCGAACCTCCACACTCGCGTCTACCAAGACTTCTCTAGAGCGTCACACCAATTCATGGAATGCTTGCCCGGACTATCAGACTAATGATACCTAACCTCCAAAGTTTCAAACGTGCTCTTTAAAACATCTTCTTTAGGCAAGCCATAACACTCATTAACTGCATGAAGTTTTAGACTCTTCTACTAACCCGTCCGGTTCGGCTCCCACTGTTATCCAGCAACCCACAGGCCCCAGACTCTCTGAAGTCCCATAACCCATGGACCTGGTAGTATAGATGACGGCTGGAGTGGTGTGACGTGTTATAGTGACAGCATTCCATTTATTATATTTGTTCAGTCCACTAAGAAGAATGGACTGGACATAAATATGCATTACCTCGGGTCACCATCAAGTCTTCATAACACGTATAGCTAGTGGCGAGCAAGGGACCTACTCCTGTGTCCATACAAATGCTCTTGCTCAGTGTTATTAGTACATTTGTATTTGTTTTCCTATGATTAGTAAAAGCACTACGGAATATGAGTGGCGCTATAGTAAATAAGATTATTAATGATATTATTATTATTATCTATGGAGGCAGTATGAACTAGTAGTAAGATTAAACGGTGCTTTTGCATCGTTTTTAAAATAGTAGTTGGTCTTGGGATGGAGCTGGGCGCTCCGCTGCCAGGCGAGCTTCGCCAAATCCAAGCCCCTGTCTCTAGGCTACTCCCCCAACAGCACTTATAAGAACCTTTGTCAGACAAGATTCAAGTTGTAGAGCGTTATTGATGCAACGTTTAGTGACTCGATGGCGGGTGAGGGAATGTAAACAGATGCCGCAAAGAAAGGCTGTCGAAAGAATAATATTGGTTAAATGATAAAGTTTGCCAGTATTATTTTGTGGATACACAGCAGGGTGGTGACAAGTAACAAGTTTGGATGTGGGGAATGACCATGTAATAGCTTTGGGCGGGTGGCTTCCTTTTCAGGCCTAGGCTCAGCAGTTTGCAGGCACGCCTGCTGCAGCCTGCGAACGGCACTGATGCTGTGCCTAGAGCGCTACGACTGAGGCGCCCATGCACCAGGATCGGTAATTCGGAGGAGGAGGAGGTGAGGGAAGGGGGGGACAGACGAGAGGAGTATAGTAGGCCTTTAGAGACCTGGACGAGGGAGGCAGCACCTCGTATCATATCTCTTCTAAGGCGTCGGACAGGATATGACCAGCCCCAGAGGTCACGACGGTCCCCAGCCTCCACAAGTTAAGTTAGTAGACCGCTTATAAGTTTGGGATATGGCGGGTGAGGGGAATGTAAACAGATGGCAAGAAGCGCTGAATAATATCCGTAATGGTAAAAAAGTTTGGCAGTATTATTTGGGGATTACACAGCAGTTGTAATCAACAGATGCGCCAAGGAACGCGCTGAAATAATATCGGATGAATCATAAAAGTGCCAGTATATTTTGTGATACCAGCAGGGTGGCGACAAAGTTAACACGTGATGTGGAATCCATGGAACCGCAAACTTTCGGCTGGACACCACCTCAGTTTGATAAGGGACGATGTATGGAAGGGGCAGCTGTATGGGACGAAGCTTGGGACGGAATAGGTTGGTTGGTATGCAATGGAGACATAGTTGTGGAGGCCTGCATATGGAACAATTTAATTGGGTAGTGCTCGGTATGGGGCAGTCCAAAAAAGTTTCAACCAGAGGGCAGGTAGGTTGGCCCTCCAGAAACTGAAATAGAATTGAGTGCCTGTATTGGCAGTCCAAAAAAAAGTTTTTCAAACCAGAGGAGCGGTAGGTGGCCCTCCAGAAAAAGTGAAATAGATTGAGTGCACCTGGATGTGGCAAGTCCAAAAAAGTTTTCAAACCAGAGGAGCAGGTAGGGGCCCTCCAGAAAACTTGAAATAGTTGAGTGCCTGTATGTGGCAGTCCAAAAAGTTTTCAAACAAGGAGCAGGTAGGTGGCCCTCCAGAAAAATTGAATAGATGAGGCCTGTATGTGGCAGTCCAAAAAATTGTTTAAAAACAAGAGCCGGGTAGGTGGCCCTCCAGAAAAATGTAATGCATAAAGTACTATGCTAGAGCCAGTGGGCCTGTCAAAAAAATAGCCCGTTTCCTCTGCTTTAGTGTAGCAAAGAGGAGGAGAAGGAGGAAAATGAGGAGGAGGAGTGACAATAAATTATTCAGGTTGAGCTCTTCAACTGGTGGAGATTGGAAATATGAGAAATCAGGCTTTATTCTCTTAAATAAGCGTCAGCCTGTTCAGCGCTTGTCAGTCGACACGGCGGTACGCTTATCGTGTTGATGCATGCCACCAGCTGCCTGAAAACCCGCTAGGACAAACGCAGCGGCCCAGGGCAGGCAAGAACCTCCAAGGCTTACAGCGGCCAGTTACTTGCCACATGTCCAGCTGATGAATACCCAGTGTGTAGGGAGCTGTTGGATCATTTAGGACGATGGTATTTGGTCAGCTACATACTCCCTCGACCATTTCTGTATGAAGATCAAGCCCTACCCTGCCGAACACTGGGACAGGTGTGACAGTGTCTTGCGTGTGGGTGACAATAAGTGGCAAAAGCTTGTAAAGCGTACCCTTGCCAGTGCTGGACAAGTGCTGCTCGCCTACATATCCCGCTCGCTGTCCGCGCAGAACTACGCCACTCTGCGCTAGCGCTTTGTCAGAGGGAAATACTTGTTTCAGCTTGTGCACATGGGCATGTGGTATTCATGCATCTCAAACTACCTTTCACTCTCCAGGGATGAGAGTGGAAAAGATTTTGCTTGGTACCGTGGGTCCAGGAGGAGACGGAATACCCAGTATCGGTGCTGGAATACATCTTTGACCGAGGGTTCAAGGGGATAGGCAGCCTATGGCATGAAATCTGCCATGATGCGTCCAGAAAAGTCCCAACGCGCAAGAATTCCACTCCTCATGCTGACTGCCACATTCCTGCCTCCTCAACTCCTCTTCTCTGCCCATACACGCTGACGAACAGGAAGGACGAACAATGGTCCGCCTGCTGTGTCTGCACTTTCTCAGCCAAAGTCCCTTCCTTCTCATCTCTTGCCACCTCCTCGATATGCGAGAAGAAAACAGACCTCGAGGTGGCTGTTGGCTATCAACAAGGGAATCTTCTTCCACCCGTCTCATTGTGACGAGCGCAAAAGCTTCCGACTTCATGCTGATCAGGAGAGTTTTTTCAACAGGCCAAGCAGCCCGAGCGACGGTGAGGCTGATGATTGGGGCATCGCCAACTGAACCATCTGTGTGGGACTCCTCGAATTACTCAGCACCGTGACAGATATCAGACATCCAGTCCACTCGCCTTCTGGTAGACTTGAGGCAAAGCTGACGAACTGACTACCAGTTCTGGTAGGAAGATGACATGGCCCGTCTACAATCGCTCTGCGCTGCTGGTAAATCTGGATAACATGGTTATGTTGGAATCCACCGTGGGCACAGTTCGACACAACGGTATGGTCGAGACGGGCAGTTGGAGGTGGCGACGAGCGTGCCTGAGAGTGGCAAGATCTGTGCTGGACTTCCTTGAACTGCGCACGATGTGGCGCACCTGCTGAGCAAAGCAGAAGATTGGGGTATGTCTGAGGAGAACGTCTGAACTATCAGATAACACATGGGCCAGGCCATGCACTAGTGTCAGTACAGTCTGCCGAGTTGCAGAGCTCGCCACCAGGTTACGGCCCGTTGTCAACACACACATGACTGGCTCAGGTTCAGCGGTGCAGCCACAGATCAGTCTGCGCGTGAGGCTCTGTAATACGTTCTTTAATCCGTGTGTCCTTTTAATCGCTCTAGCTAAGCCAGTTTGAGCACGCCGCTTGTCGCCTTAGCGACGGCATGTGCGTGCCTAGAGCTACGACTGATGTGCGCATGCCACGGATGGTAGATTCGGAGGAGGAGGGGGAGGAGGGTGGGGAGGAGGAGGAGCATAGTAGGCCCTGAAAGACCTGGACCGGTTAGGCCCGCAATCTCGGCGTCGGCAGTATAGCCAGCCGCAGGGTCAGACTCGTCCCAGCCCCACCAAGGATACCCAATGTGCCGTTAGCGATATATAGTGGCCCTGACGCGCAGCACTGTGCCACTGTCCGTGGTCAGTGACCTTGTCAGAAACGGCTTGGTCAGGGCACGGATGAGTGGCTGACACGTGCTGGTGCAGGGCTGGGACGGCACATCGGGAAAAAGTAGATGGCGGCATGGGGACACCGAAACGAGGGGCGGCCGCCGCCATGCGGTTGCGAAGGATCGGTCTCTACTAGCCTATAGGGCAGCATCTCCAGGCTAAGCAATCTGGAGATGTGGACATTAAGGGCTTGGGCGTGCGGGTGGGTTGCACTATATTTTCTTTTCCGCTCCAGCGTCTGGGGTATGGAGAGCTGAACGCTGGTGGATGCTGTGGAGGATCGTGGAGGCGACGATGGGGTTTTTGTGGCAGGGTCCTGGGCAGGGGGCTGACTATCAGCTGACACAGGGGAAGGAGCAGTGGTGTGCACGGCCGGAGGTGAACGGGCTTGGTGCCTCTGATTCGGGTGTTTAGCATTCATATGCCTGCGCATACTGGTGGTAGTTAAGCTAGTAGTGGTGGAACCCCTGCTGATCCTGGTTTGGCAAAGGTTGCACACCACAGTCCGTCGGTCATCCGGTGTTTCCTTAAAGAACCTCCAGACTTCTGAAAATCTAGCCCTCGCCGCGGGAGCCCTCGCCACGGGAGCTTCACTACGTGACACATTTGGCGCTGATGCACCTGCTCTGGCCCTGCCTCTCCGTCTGGCCCCACCACTGCCTCTTCCAACCTGTTCTGCTATAGGACTCTCCTCCGTCTCAGAAGCACTGTGTTCACCCGGACTCTCAACCCAGCTTGGGTCTGTCACCTCATCATCCTCCGATCCCTCAGTCTGCTCCCCCCTCGGACTTCCTGCCCTGACAACAACTTCACCACTGTCTGACAACCGTGTCTCCTCATCGTCGGACACCTCTTTACACACTTCTTCCACTACGTCAAGAAGGTCATCATCACCCACAGACTGCGACTGGTGGAAAACCTGGGCATCGGAAAATTGCTCAGCAGCAACCGGACAAGTGGTTTGTGACGTGGGAAGTCCAGAAAACAAGTTCTCAAGTATTCCGGTTCTCACTCGCATCTCACTCACAATGTCCTCACAATATGGTAGTAGATGCACTGCAGCAAGGACAGCCACCAGCAGATCAACCAGAAATAAAATATATATAACGCTATTGGCCAAGTAAGCCGTTTGGATTCTCCTATGCGATTTTCTAGCCAAGTATGAAAAGCCACTGCTAGGCCAATAGATGACGCTGAGTTATGAAAAAATAAACGTAAAATAAAAAGAAACTGGCAGACTGTGCCTAATTGAAATCAAACCCCTAATAAATTGTCCCACTTCGGTCTTTGCGATGGATATGTGCGTCACTAAGCGCTAAACACAACGGTCGCAAGTCTCACTGCAAATTCCTCACAATATGGTAGTAGATGCACTACAGCAAGGCCAGCCACCAGCAGATCAACCAGAAATAAAATATATAACGCTATTGTAGGCCCAAGTAAGCCGTTTTGATTCTCCTATGGCTATTTTCTAGCCAAGTATGAAAGCACACTGCTATGCCAGATGAGATGACGCTGAGTTATGAAAAAATAAACGTAAAATAAAAAGAAACTGGCAGACTGTGCCTAATTGAAATCAAACCCCTAATAAATTGTCCCACTTTGGTGTTTGAGGTGGATATGTGTGTCACTAAGAGCTAAACACAACGGTAGCAAGTCCCCCTGCAAATTCCTCACAATATGGTACTAGCTGCAAATAAAAAAAAAAAAAATGTATAACGTTATTGTAGCCCTAAGAAGGGCTGTTGGGTTCTTGTTGAATCACTCCTGCCTAACACTATTCTAATAGAACAGCCTAACGCTTTCCCTGACCAGCAGCAGCTCTCTCCCTAGCGGCAACCAGACACAGAATGATCCGAGCAGCGCAGGCAGGGGCTAGTCTATTCCAGGGTCACCTGATCTGGCCAGCCAACCACTGCTATCGACGTGTAAGGGTACCACGTCATGCTGGGTGGAGTGCAGAGTCTCCTGGCTTGTGATTGGCTCTGTTTCTGGCCGCCAAAAAGCAAAACGGCGGGAGATGCCATTTTCTCGAGCGGGCGAAGTATTCGTCCGAGCAACGAGCAGTTTCGAGTACGCTAATTCTCGAACGAGCATCAAGCTCGGACGAGTATGTTCGCTCATCTCTATTAAACACAATGATTATGCAGAGCATATAAATATATACAATGGCAATAAATATACAACACACTTAAATATATATCAGAAAGGAATATGCTGCATATGAATATATACTTCCAGTGAATATACACCATATATAAATGTATACCAGCAAGGAATGTTTAAATCAGTCATACCTGCTTCTCTCTCCTTTTGTGCTAGCTTTATCCGTTCTGGTCTTTGTCCTTGTGGACTCCTCAGGTAACAATTATTCAAATCAGAAACAGAATGCAAGACTTCACTTGGTAATCACTACAAGATTGTTCACCCGGTTGACTTAGCCTTTTGAGCACATCTTTCCATTTTGCCACTAAAAATTACACAATCACTTACAGTATCCTGTGTCCTAAATAACAACTATGTCCCACATTGTGCTTCTAATAATATAAATATACCTTTCAGATAACTACTGACCATGCTGTATCTAGTATAGCAAATAAAAAATATAATATATACAGTGCCCCGCTTTTTATTTATAGTTCCCAAATTAAACACACCTCCATGAAATAATTTCATACAGTGCTCCTCACCAGATTTATTATATTATGTACACACAATTCTCCTTAATCATACTTTATTGTAAACAAACAATAGACTAAAGTCCTATGATAAGCTGGATAATCATCATTGTAGGTTGTCCCCTGCAGTTGGAACCTACAATCACATGATTGATTTTTATTGCTTATGTTCCTAATGATGTCTTTTTTATCACAGAAAACATGCATAGTGGGTGAGTAATACTAGAAGTAATTCATACCTGAAATGCAGCATACCACATGTACTGAAGGTTTTAAACCACTTCTAGATTGTTTTATGACTCCTCTGAAAAAGGTAACTACGGGGCGTGACCAAACAGAAAATAGCCCATGTGCCGGAAAATTCAGTCCGTGTGCTAGAATATTCAATATTGTGGTGCAGCAAACTGGACCAACTAATAGGAGGTGTAAGGTACGACAGTCTTATTGTTATGGGCACGGGTGCCCCTGCGACCCATATCCTGGGTTGCAGGCGCACCCGTGTGCCTTACTCTGCCCCCAGAGCCTGCCCACCAGCAAACTCACCTGTCCCGGCTCCAGCGGTGGTCCCCGTAATGTCCACCCTCCGGCGTGCATTCCGAGCTCTGTAAAATTTAAAGGACCAGCATGCCGATAATTGGTGCCTGGCCAGCTGCCTTAACTGATAAATTCCAGCCCCTTCCTGTGTCCCCTGCCGGATCGTTGAGCCTATGCCATAGAGATAGCTCCCCTGAGATATCCCTGAGTATTCTTGCATTCCTGGTTGTTAATGTTCCTACGTTCCTGTGTGTTCCTGCTCCTGAGTTCCCGTGTTCCTGCTTTTCTGTGTCCTGTGTTCCTTTGTGTTCCTGTTCCCGTGTTCCTGTTCCCATGCTCCTGTGTGTTCCTGCGTTCCTGTTCCCGTGTTCCTGCATTCCTGTTCACGTGCTCCTGTGTGTTCCTGCCTCCCTGCTCCCGTGCTCCTGTGTTCCCATTTCCCTTCTGCCTGGACCTCCCGTTGCTGACCCCGGATTGGACTTGACCTTACATCTCAGGCGCCTGCCCTGCCCTGACTTTTTGTGCCTGAACCTGACCACGAGACTGTCTCCTGCAAAGGTACCTCGACCTTGGCTGCCACCAAGGGCTAGTCGCCCTTGTGGAACAACCTGGTGCCACTTAGATTCTGGTCCCAGGTGTCGGCTAGCACCATCTCCCGCCATGGTCCAGAGGATCCACTGATCCCGATTCCTGACACTTATACTGCACGAGAGTAATCATCCCACATCAGACACTGGAATTAATCTGGGGCAGCAGAGAACTGTTCTACTCTATACCGATCTGATGCTTGGGTTAATACTGTAAGGAAGGTATACCAATTGCAGTGTTCTCAACTGCCGAAACACTGTTCATGAGCAGTTTTGAGACTGTCACTGCCAGTTTCACAATAGCATCATTCCCTTATATTGTAAGGAAGATATCCCAATTTTAATGTTCTTAAATATTAAAATGCACATGTACCATTGTGGGGACAGATAGTTTTACAATAGCAGTGTTCCCAGCTTGTCTCAGCCAAACACTTCCGGCATAATGGTGACTGTGCAGTCGTGTGCTGACTGAGGCCGAGAGAGTTCAAGCTCAGTGGTTTGTCTCTTGTCACAAGGAACATGCTATCTGATGACAAGTTTGTAGAAAGTTTCAGCGATTGTCAAAGTGTCATTTGCTTACTCTAACCTCTCCCTTGTGAATTATATCTATGCTCAACTTGGGGATTGTACACCTGATGTACTTTTCACCGAGAATCTCTGGTTCTTCTGGGGTGACCACACAGACAGATTTATGAAGGTATATACCACTGTATCTGAAAAAGCGCTGGCAGAACAGGGTTATAAGTAAATGAAAAAGATTACCTCTTTATCAGGCACCTGAACATAGGGACATTCTATAGAGGACCCCCGAACAGACGTATTGTGTTTGGCTAAGGTGCCTGACAGAGAGATGCAGTCAAATGGCTGGACAATGAGTATGTATACAATGTATACATGACATACTATGAATTTGAGGACCTAATCCTGGAACATGATGAATGGTTGGTCACAGTAGACGTTGACAGACTGTACACCAACGTAGGCCATAAGGATAGGTGCAGGGCCTGTGCAATGTTATGAGGATAAAAGTCTGATTCTACGAACATTCATTCTTGGGTGGTGAGAGGAGGAGTGGGTCTTCATTGAAGACATGCAAGATTTTATTGATTCTATTGTCTAGTGGAAATGCTACATTGATGATGTGGCCTTCATCTGACAGTAGGAGGTGTAAGGTACGACTCGCCAGTCTCATTGTCACGACCACAGGTGTCCCTGCGACCCATATCACGGGTCACAGGTGCACACGTGTGCCTTACTCTGCCCCCAGAGCCTGCCTGCCAGCCAACTCACCTACTTTTGTCAATCTTGGGTGGTGAGAGCAGGAGTGGGTCTTCAGTGAAGACATGCAAGATTTTATTGTTTCTATTGTCTAGTGGAAATGCTACATTGATTGCTAGTAGAATTCCTTGTTCAAATTAATAATAATGACCTAAACATCAAATTGACTCATCAAAAATAGAGTCTCCATTCTAGATGTAAAAGTAGACGTTGATGATTCCTGTTGTGTCGAAAGGAAACTGCAACTAACATGGTGGCTTTCCTCCTTTCATGATAGAAACTAACTGACGCTAAGGTTTTGGCTGGAATAGTTTTGAGCCTTTTTCTGGCAACATTTCAAATTTTTTTGCAATAATTGGAATTGCTGCAACAAAAAACAACAAAAAATGCTAAATAAAGATTAAAAACAAAATGAAAAATAAGATAAATGACCCCCATAGAGTGCTATTAATTGCACTGATAGGAAAGGCTGCCTTCACCAGGGCATTACTGTTAAGGGGGATATCTGCAACCACTATATCTACGCCATTACACATATATCTCTGGACAGTGGGAGTTTTTCCTGTTGGTATAGGGTAGTAAATGCGCTGTATGACACTTAGTACAGTAGTATGTACTTCTACTTTACTGAACAAGACATTAAATGAGCTATCGACAGTTTATAAATGAAAGAGCTATTATGCCATGAAGCAGCAGTCAGGCTTATTGATGGATTGGGAACACAGGGAAAGCTAAACAGAAACACTCACCCGCTTTCTATTCCACACTAAGCACACCCATACTTGTTAACTGTGGGCTGCCCAGATACCAGCAAAGTAGTTTAAGAGTGATTGCTCTTCTGCCATTGTTTCTCGCCCTCATCCACTTATATAAACAGGAGGGATTTCTTTTGTGAGCAAATGTTGGTCCAATGTTCCATACATCTTTAGGATGTTCTCTAACATTGTGTGTGTGGTGAGGATGTCCTCTGGCTCGGTCGTTTAGCGGGGTGGCACCCCCTACCTAACGGTATTATGTGGGCACTGATTTGCAATATTTTGTATTATTATAACACTGTAAAGAGACACTAGTATTATTGTAAGCTAGTATTATATGGCCATAGTATACAGAATAGGATTTGCTCTACAGGTATTAGGCTTTGTAAGATAATATTATTTTAGAAGTTGATTAAAATAGATTGCAAATAAGTATGTACACCTAATGCCTTACAAATTTACTCCAAGCTAAATGCAGCATTGCACTCCAATAATGAAGCACTCATTTATCAATGCTTAGGCAGTGACTACTGCTGTCATATAGCAATGAAGTAGAGGATGAATGAGAACAATAGTGAGAGTGCAGGAAGCAGTACATTCTGTTAGTTAAAGCAGCAATCAATCAACAGACCAATAGATTTCACTAGTCATTAACAAGTTAACTACAAGTCTAATCTGGGCAATCGAAAAAGATCTCATGTTTCATGGAGGAATCAGAAATCCGCCTGCTATTATCTGGCCAGACGAGTCACTGTTTATCTTAGTAGATCACTTTTCGTTTGGATAACTAGAGGCACCTGGAAGAAAGTCTGTTAAGAATGGATTGTGAGATTTCAGCAACATGCATTTGAAATAAATTCTGCATTTTGTTTTCTACTTAAATGTTCAGGAGGGATGATCAGGTTGTTCGGTATCGTAATCATTGGTGATCTGCAGATCAACTGTTCAGAATCATAAGACAGAAGCCAAGGTCAGGACAAACACAAAACTGTTCTCAGATTATGCTCATGGAAGGTAGCAAGTAAAAGTTAGTAAATAGTCTAATGGTTTGGGTCACAGTACAGTAACAAACAAACAAAATGACAGTGGTGTGAAAAAGTATTTGACCCCTTACTGATTTCTTGATTTTTTGAATGTTTGTCACACTGGTCTTTATTATTAAGGGAAAAAGTTATAAAAACTTAAAAGGCCCGGATAGGTTGTCTGCAAAAAATTACCCAAAGAATTCAGCAACACCTCTTCCAAGAAGTCACAAAACACCCCACAACAACATCCAAAAAATTGCAGGCTTCACTTGTCTCATTTAAGTTCCGCCTTCATGACTCTCACAAGGAAAGAGACTGGACAAAAGTGGACTACATGGGAAACTTTAAAAGAAACTCTGTTTCGGACGCTACATATTTCGTCCTTAGTCATGGTGACCATGACTAAGGACGAAATATGTAGCGTCCTAAACGCTTAGGTCCATTTGTGTTTTTTATTTTGTATGTAAGATTACAACTTTTTTTGTACTATATATTTTTCTATTTTTAATGGAGTTACAATAAAGAAAATGGACTTTTAACCTGAAACATACGAGTGCCGGATTTCCAATTTTCCTATCTCAAGTTCACCTGAACCGTCACAGGACTGCTGCATCTTGCATCCCGGGCTCCGTTCACACTGAATGTAGCAGACTCTTGTTTTAATGGATGGGTGAGCTGTAAATCTTTTTTCTGTTTTTCCTAATACAAATTTTGGTTATGCATTAGAACAATTATTGTTTTTTCTTTTCTGTTTGCAACCTTTTTGGTGCATTTTTGCAAGTACGTCAGGGGCTTAAGAAGTTGGTCAGTGGGTGGGTCTGATTTTTTTTAGAGCAAAATAGAGACTTTTTATACATATGTTCCATACATGTGCCTAAAAAGTCGCAAAAAATGTAAAACAAAGAAACGCAAATCAGACAAAGAAAATATGCATCCCAATGGCAAATTTTGAGAGTAAAGTATGCTAACTTTAGCCAACTTTAATCCCTTCCCGACATTTGACATAATATTACTGCATAGCGGGAGGTGCATTCCCGCGTTTTGCAGTACTATTACGTCATGCTTCTGGCGCCAGCTCCTGAATGATGCCTGTACCAGAAGCATTGGGTGCTAGCATGAGTTTCCTCATGCGTGACAGTGGCGTGCAAGGGTCCCCGGGGCTCGATCCTGTGCTGGCAGCCCTGGGGTCTGCCAGTGCCCCAGGGCTGTACGGCTTCTTCTGGGAGGTGGGCTGTAACACACTGAGCATGCACAAACATCTAAATCATTAAGAAATCAGGAAGGGGGCAAATACTTTTCACATCACTGAACCTCCATTCCCAAGAGGAATCTTTCTTTTTGTCCAAGTTTTTGCAGTGAGGCATTTTCGGGTACATGCTTAGCCCTTATACCTATAGTGGCCTTGATCAGACCATGACTAGAGTATTTGACATTTGTACAACAGAAGGTACAGTGAGCGATGCAGGAAACTGGACCTGGATGCCAGGTAAGTGGCTGCTTAGGCTATGCCCACACAACCTTTTTTCCACATTGTTAGGATATATGTAGAGATGAGCGAACATACTCGTCCGAGCTTGCTCCTCTTTCCAGCGTTAGCATACTCGCAACTGCTCGGTGCTCGGACGAGTATTTCGCCCATTCGAGAAAATGTCATCTTGCGGCGGTTAGATTTTTGGCGGCCAGAAACAGAGGGAATCACAAGCCAGGAGACTCTGCACTACACCCAGCATCACGTGGTACACTTACATGTCGATAGCAGTGGTTGGCTGACCTGATCAGGTGACCCTGGAATATACTAGCCCCTGCCCACGCTGCTCGGATCATAAGCGTACACGCCTGTCGACTGACATCGCTGACAGGTTGACGCTTATCAAGATGAATAAAGCCTGGATTTCTCAGGATTTCCATTCTCCACCAGGTGAAAGCAGCTCAACCTGAATAATGTATGCACTCCTCCTCCTCATTTTCCTCCTTCTCCTCCTCTTTGTACACTAAAGCAGAGGAAACTGGCTATTTTTTGCCAGGGCCAACTGGCTCTAGCTATAGTACTCTATGTATTTAATTTTTCTGGAGGGGCACCTAAACGGGCCTCTATTTTAAACAATTTTTGGGAGTGCCACATACAGGTACTCTATGCATTTAATTTGTCTGGAGGGCCACCTGCCCGGTCCTCTGGTTTGAAAACTTTTTTGGACTGCCACATACAGGCACTCAATCTATTTAATTTTTTGGAGGGCCACCTACCTGCTCCTCTGGTTTGAAAACTTTTTTGGACTGCCACTTACAGGCACTCAATCTATTTAATTTTTCTGGAGGGCCACCTACCTGCTCCTCTGGTTTGAAAACTTTTTTGGACTGCCTCATACAGGCACTATCCAAATCTAATTGTCTCCATAGCCTCCACATGTCGTCTTTATAGCTGCCTCCACACGTTGTCTTCATTGCTACCTCCACACGTCATCTCCATAGCTGCCTTCAAAAGTCGTCCATATAGCTGCCTCCATACATCGTCCCCTTAGCAAACGAGCTGTGTCAGGCAGAATTTTGGGTTGTTTTCACGGCTTCCACATCAAACTTGTTAACTTTGTCACCACACTGCTGTGTTATCCACAAAATATGCCGCCAAACTTTTGTCATTTACCAATATTATTTCAGCGCTACTTGCGCATCTGTTTACGTTCCCCTCCCCCGTCATAACCAGGCCAATTACTTACAAGAACAGTACTACACTTGATCTTATACAAAACGTTCTTAGAAGTGCTCTTTGTAGCTTCCGCCTGCTTTGAAAATTATAATTTTTTCAAAGTAAACGCTTCTGGCATCCAGGCTCATTTTGGGTGGGGAGGAGCTGAGAGACAGGGGCTTGGACAGGCGAAAGCTCGCCTGGCAGCGGACTGCCAGCTCCATCCCAAGATGCAACTAACATAGTTTTAACTGCAGCACCTTTAATCTACTACTACCTTACTGCCTCCATACATCATCCCCTTATCAAACGAGCTGTGTCAGGCAGAATTTTGGGTTGTTTTAACGGCTTCCACATCAAACTTGTTAACTTTGTTGCCACCCTGCTGTGTTATTCACAAAATATACCTTCAAACTTTTATCTTCGACCGATATTATTTCAGCGCTACTTGCCCATCTGTTTACGTTCCCCTCCCCCGCCATAACCAGGCCAATTGCTTATAAGAACAGTACTACACTTGATCTTATACAAAAGGTTCTTAGAAGTGCTGTTTGTAGCCCCCGCCTGCTTTGAAAATTATAATTTTTTCAAAGTAAACGCTTCCGGCTTGGACAGGCGAAAGCTCGCCTGGCAGCTGACCGCCACCTCCATCCCAAGATTAGGCAGCCTTAGAGCCATCCATGCATGCTGCCCCTGCTGTTTCCTGTCCATTTCGCCTCCACGATCCTCCACAGTGTCCACCAATGTCTACATGCACAACGTTCAACTGTCTATACCCCAGACGCTGGAGCGCGAGAGGAAATACAGCACATCATCCCCTTATCAAACGAGCTGTGTCAGGCTACATTTTCGGGTGTTTCACCAGATACATAATGGAACTCGGCCCATCTGTCACCGCCATGCTGGAGACCTGAAGTTTCAATCATAGCAGCGCAATATGGATGCTCCATACTGTCGCTCTTAATCATGGAAGTCGTCTCCATGGCTGCCTCCACATGTCGTCCCCTTAGCAAACTAGCTGTGTCAGGCTCATTTTTCGGGTGTTTCACCAGATACGTTATGGAACTTGGTCACTATGTCGCCACCATGCTGTGTTATCGACTAAATACCGTCAACCTTTTGTTCACATAGGAAATCATTTCAGCGTTTCTTGCTCACCTTCTTTGGTTCCTCTCTGCCGCCTTAACCAGACAAAATACTGATACATACAGTGCTACACGTTATCCGCCCCAAAAGGAATTTTTAAAATTGGTTTGAAGCCTGAGTCCATTTGGGGTATGTCGCCATGCCACTCTCTAGCCTGCCGCTGCTGCTGCCTCTGCATGCCACATCCGCATGTTTTAGATCTCGCCTCATTCGGTCACTCTATCATCGCCATGCTGTTGCCCATAATTTTGGCATAATGGAGCGATTAAACAGCCTTAGAGGCATCCATGCATGCTGCCCCTGCTGTTTCCTGTCCATTTCCGTGGTGTTTCCATTATTTTCTGAGGTTTCCAGGTGTTTGGCCAAGCTTCCCTGTGCAGAGCCTTGGTCCCCTTGAAAAATGCTCGAGTCTCCCATTGACTTCAATGGGGTTCGTTATTCGAAACGAGCACCGGAAAAAGTTCTCGCTCATCTCTAGTTATATGCACACAAGCATTTTGGCTGTGTGCTAGCTGATGTTTCATCATTTCAGTGGGCTCACACACATGGGCATAGTTGCTCAGGCAGTCTCTTCTACTGTCATCGGCATGAGTGGAGCTCACACACCTGTGACATGTGGGACCATTGTTTGGGTGATGTAAAAACAACCCTTTGTGTGCAGGAAACCTTAGTAGAAAATATTATTCTTTTTCCCAAACAGGACATAAACATTCAAAAGATGCTTTTCTTCTGTCCTGTTGCATAATTTTTTTTGTACAACAGTAGTCAACCACTATATGGCTCCACATTTTGAAAAATTGTGGAAGAAAGTGACCACATGGAAAGTTAGTGCCAACACGATAAATGAGACCACAAGTCAGGCACTAACACAATAATCTAACACAGTGGTTCTCAACCTGTGGGTCGGGACCCCAGTGGGGGTTGAACGACCAAAACCGGGGGTCGCCTAAAGCCATCGGAGCCGCAATTTTACTGTGTTTTTACTGCGAGTTGCATGGTTTGGGGTCACCACAACATGAGGAAATGTATTGCGGGGTCACAGCATTAGAAAGGTTGAGAACCACTGATCTAACACATAGGGGCACATTTACTTACCTGTCCGATGGAGTTCACTGAAAGTGCATTGTCTGAAGATAATGCACTGTGCTGCGATTCACTAAGATTGTGCGCCCAATATCCTGCATATGTCGCAGCCTGATAAAGGCTGGAAGAACATCACTGAATACTATCAGTATATACTACATCCATTTACAAAAAAATATAAAATGAAATTATAAAGTAGAATGTCTAGTTAGAAACAATGGGGTACATTTACTAAGGTGCATGCGCCAGTTTTTTGCCAGACTTTGCACATTCTTTTTAGTGCAAATTGCTTGCACAGGTACTTATGAATTGTCTGCACCACAGCTGCACTAGGCATCAAGCAACACAATTAAGGGGGTGTTCCGATGCTCAGTCGGACTGTGCGCCAGATTTAACATGCAAAGTTTCGACAGAATTGTCTCACGCCCCATGTTAAAGGTGCACCCAAAAAAGGTTGGTGCTTTGTCGAAACTGTGCAGAGGGCACCAGATTCATGCAGAACGTGTGCCGGAAATCCTGAATCTGCCACCTTCTGTACACTAGACAGACATAATGCATTTAGTGCAGTTTGCACTGCTTTTAGTAGATGTACCCCATAGTTGTCCTTTAACACAGCCACTAAATTCCAAGCTGCACCTTGCATCGCCATATTAACTATTAACTGGTAACTATTTTATACTTCAATGTACAGAACTGTGTAAGATGTCATTGTTTGCACGGTGGGAATGATTTTTCCACTGACACAGTTTTGACAACTATATAACCTTTTCAGCAATTTTTATAAAAATGTTTTATAGGAGACAAAATGGCGAACAGTAGGCTATTCGTACATGTAGGTGCTATTTTCCATTTCAGGTGTTCATTGCCAGGAATAATTGGTTTTATATTTTGACAGATTGGACATTTTGGGAAGTGCCAATAGCTTATACATTTATAATTTTACTTGTTTCTTTATTTTTATACATGTTGTAGGGAAAGGGAAGATTTGAATTTTTCATAGTTTTTAGAATTATTTTTATTTTTTGAACTTTTTTCTTTTTTCTTTTTTTACTATTATTGCACTTTTATTGAAATCTAACATTAAAATTAAGTAGGGGACTTACTCATAGGCACCATAACTGTGGTAATCTTCTTATATTTGTTATCCATCATCTCCTATCTTCTAAAATCTTTTCAAATTATGCTAATGAGCCAGAATGCTTTGTGGGGGCTTACCAGAGCCCTTCCATGCTGTAGCTTCAGTGTCAAGGTGCCTGGATCTAATATGTGCTGGTTTAAAATGCTTAGTTTTGATGGTAGACTTCCTTTCCACACACAAAGGTAAGGTTTTTAGTGTGATTTTTTTTTTTAACTTTTTTAATGATTTATTTTTCTATTTTTCAGACCTCGTAGGGTAATTTAACCCTAAGTTGTCTGATTGATCCTACCATTTTGTGCCATACTGCAGTATGGCAATATATGGGGATTAACCACATAATTTATTACAATGTGCAAATCGCACTTTGTAATGAATATTTTAAAACGATATAGCCTCAGTTCTTTTTATGACCCAAGGCTGTAATGGAAACAGATCGCCCCTCCGTGATTATGTCATGTGGAGTGACGATGGTTTGTTAACACCCACCTTTTATGGAGAGGGCTCAGCCCGTGAGTAAGGGGTTAAGATTATAACATGGATATAATAAAAATTATGTTTTTATAAGAAGAAATCATTTTTCATACTAACTATGTTTGCTGGTTGTTGAATTCCACTCACTTTGTACTCATATCACCTTGGAAAGTTGCATAACAGACCAACAGTTGTAAATTTCATAGGGATTTGGTAGTATCCTCATTTTATTGACCACTTACAATAATTTATGTCATAGCTGCACCTACACTCTGAAACCTTCTAGCCAAACCTCTCCTCTCTTCACAAAGTATGCCTAGAAAACTCAACATAAAACTCTAAGTCGGATCCAGAATAGGGCCATGAGGCTGCTCTAAAACATATGCTAGTACTGTAGATTTGTACCGTGTAAGCCATGGAGAGCAGAAGAAGAGTGAAGAAATCAGGCCTTTTTGAGGCTAACTGAGTTTATTTGATGGTGAGCTTTTGAGAATACTAGTTCTTTCGAGAATATTAGACATGATGTTATGCATGAAACAGGAAATTCACAGCATTTTATACACACTAAACAGTGATCATCAAAGGACATTAAACATATCACTGCTGTTATCAGTGCTCAAGCAACATGGTAATTTAGGTAATTTAGTTGTTTTGTGTTTTTGTACTAATTTGTGCATTAGTATAATGGTGCTCTATAATAAAAATAATAATAATAGTCATGGACAGAAAAAAGGAATAAAAAGGAAATACAAGCCTTTTATTCATACTCTGTGTGACAACTGTATATTTATTAATTAATGTGAACAGATACTGTAACAGAAAAACTTTTAAAAGAAGCAGGAAAGCCCTTAAAATATGTGACGAAGGACCAGATGAATGACATTCCAGTCCTATGAAGATTTTGCTTGTCATTATTTAACACCAATTGTATCCTATGGATATAAAGTACATTTTAGGGTATGTTAAGGTAGATTTGTTTGAAGTGCTTTATGAGACCTTCCTCCACCTTATTTGCTATAGAAAATGCCCCTATCTTCCTCACATTATGAGAAGCAGCGACCAGCTCTATTTCATTTCAGCTTTTGCATAGCAAAATGCTAATCTCATTATATGAGGCTAATCCATTTCCAAACCCATAGCGAAATCGTAAGCCTCAGCTTTCTGCTGCAGATTCCAGGGGCATTTTAGGGATAGTTTTTGAGGTCATTCTTTGTCAATTTAAATCACTTGACTTCTTTTAAAAGGGGGTTAAATTATAAAAATGAATTTCTTTGCTCAACCAGTAAAAGTCACAAAGTAGCTGAGCAAAAGTAAAAACCTTCTGAGCAAATTTAGAAATTTAAAATGTAGTGGTCAATGGGTCAATTTATAATGACTAGAGCTTCAGAGATAAACAGAGACAGAGTGAATGCTTTAATGTAAGAACAGCAATGGGCACGTTGCTATTAAATCATTCTTCTCCCTTCCTATCTAGTATTCCTCATATCTCTATTAAACAATCCACTTGTGACTATTATTTTGTCATTCTTTAATAAAAAACAGCTAGATTTATGTTTTACCTTTACCTGATCTGCCCCTGTGTTGCTGTGCACAGGTTCCACATTTTAGATTTTCCTTTTGTAGGACTTCCTTTTGGACTTATTCAATACTTTCTAAATAAAACTAAACGAAATACTTATAAAATGTAAACCTTTAACTGTCAATACATGAAACTATGTTAATTCCTCAGGTTAGAAGTAAAAATGCAGATACTTTTTAAGGATATCCTAGGTACATGTTCAGTAGTTATCTAGAATGTACTATTAACAGTGTAGAGGCTTCTAAATTCATTCTATTCATTCTAAGTTTTCTGCAATTCTGTACTCTTCCAAACTGCCTGGTTTACCTTTAGGTAGATAGCTCATAATAATATTGCCTTTTTATGTTGATATATTAATATTTTAGGTACCTTTTTAATATATTTAAAGGAATAACACATTCAAATAGAAAATGTCTTTACCCAATATGATTGTTGTATGCAAACTTAAATACTGACGTGTTACCAGACTATTTTGTTGTTTCAGTGGCATTCATGAAAATTACACTAACCATGTTTACACATATATCTAGAGCAAAACGCAGATTAAAATTAGCAACTGAAGAATTTTGTAAAACATTTTGTTATCTATATTTCCCCAAACCCAAATACTTCATTATGAGTCATCATTCATCTCACAATTAATACTTGTAGTTAACCAACAATAAAATGGTAAAACATTTAATATATTTTGCTAACAAGTTTGTTATAACCATTATTAGACTACAGCCAATGCTTCCTCGGTATTCTGTTATGCTTTTAAACCATGATAATCGAGACCTAAATAAGTTGTTATATAGAACACTGATCAGTAGATGTATGTAATATACAATTATCACTATAAGGAATTAAAAGACAGACACATTACATAACATTCATTTTTTACATTAATATTTATTTTATTTACAATAAAAAACAATATAAAAGTATTTAGACAAATAATAGACCCACATCCCCAAACATAAGTGCAGTGTTTACCAGGTGTTTACCATTCTTCCATGTCTATGTCTATTAAGTAACTTCAGGAGCTTACTGTTTAAAAATGTCATGTTTATCCTACATTGGTAGAAAAGGCAGGATAATAACTAATACACAATAAAAATATTGAATTCTCTATCCATCCCATAGGGAAAAAATAAAAGGATGATGGATATTACATCTGTTAGTCCATCTTATAAGTGTAAGAGTATAAGGGTAATGGCACAGCCCTGTTTTAATATTTATCACTGTGATACTATGCTTTGTCTCCTCATGCCATAGTTAATACATTTGCCTTCATTGGCAAAAAACATAGCTGCATGTGCTAATATCATTTACACTTTCTATTGCATATTACTGTATTTGCAGCATTAACGTGACAATATGATACATTATACTGCAGGAACAAACCTGTCCATATTCCCAGAGTATGTTGCATGTCGTAGGTAGGCATTAGTGCCGGCTAGTTGTCCATTACTATTGTAGGCAGTCAATGAGGTGTACTGTCCTGGAGACATCCTACCATAGAAGTCCATGCTATCACTGTTCATTACCGGAGATGTAGGCATGGCTAATCTGCTGGATGTGCCAAACAGCTGTGTGTTTCCATGTGAATAAGAACTTTGATTAACTTGGATGTGGCTGTTGGGCATTGGGTAGGAATATTGCATGGGGTTGGCAGGTCTTTGTAGCATGCTGCTTCCTCCTGGTTGGCTGTTATAACTTGCACCAGTATAATTGCAAGAGTTGGTATTGGGAGAGTTGACCTCTGGACTCATGGATCGGCTTGCCTGCTGTGTATGCTCTGTGCCACTGGAATGCCCTATAAGGGTATTAATGCTGAAAACTCTAGACTGGCTAGAACCAAAGGCAGGAGAAGAAGATGGGTAGTAAACAGACGGATGGGGGGTGATCTGCTGACTATAAGTGGGGCTCATTGTCATATTGGAATACACAGAATTAGGATAAGTTGGCCTACTCACTTGCAGGGATGGGAACATACTAGTGTCGTGTATGTAAGCTGGGTATGTAGTGAGATCTGTCCTTTTGAATCTCTTCCTTCTCCTCAGAAAGCTTCCACTGTCAAACATATCTTCAGCATTAGGGTCCAAAGCCCAGTAGTTGCCTTTCCCAGGCCTGCCTGGTTCCCTAGGAATTTTGATGAAACAATCATTTAAAGTAAGATTGTGCCTGATTGAGTTTTGCCACTTCTTTGAGTTGTCTCTGTAAAAAGGGAACCTTTCCATAATGAACTTGTAGATACCTCCTAGGGTAAGCTTTCTGTCAGAAGAGTGAGCAATGGCCATTGCGATGAGGGCAATGTAGCTGTAAGGTGGTTTACCTCTTTGCAGGGGTCTTTTCCTCCTTCTTCCTTTAGGAGTGTCCTCCACTTCAGAAGACCCACTGGATAGATTTGCTTCAGCTGCTGGCTCCTTCTCCACCTTGACTACTGGCATCGAAAAGTTACTTGTTTGCTGTAGGTTGGTGCCTGCTGCAGTAGCTCTAGTAGGAGACTGCTGGCTCTCAGCTGTCATCTTTTCAGAATTTGTTTATTCCTTACAATTATTAGGCAATTTTATTCCCTCTTTTTTACAAGAGGTTAAAAAAGAAGCAACTAGTTCATATGAAGTTCTTATGTAATCCAAGGGAAAAAAATCTATTTAATGTACGAACATTGTTACCCAAATATTAATATGATACAGTAGATAATTAAGTTGGAATCAGGATTCAACAGTGTTTAAGTTGAAAGAGTCTTTGCAGCCCTTCTTTTGTATACTCCTTTGTATACTCGCAGTTATTCAATTTTGCCCCACGGACAGAAATCTGTAGAACAAATGTACAAATATATGTAAAAAAATTCACAAGCAGGTTGTACTATAATATACATGAAAAACATACAGTATCTTTGTCATAAATAGGCCACATGAGAATTTGTCCTTTGAAACACTATAGAAGTGTTTCCTTTTGATGTATAAAGAGCTGCAGAATATGTTGGCACTAAAAATTTAAAATGTAATCATTCAAATTTCTTATTTATATAGCCAATAGATAATAACACTAACCTTACACAAATACTAATCATACTCTGCTTCAGTTAGTGTCTTCATCGCATTTATTTTTATTACTAATTCTATCCCAACAACTTAACATTTTACCATTGTAACCATCACTCAGCATGAGAATGTGAACATGCATAATGTAAAATAACAATATATGAAAAATTGATTATAACCACCAATAATTGGACAATAGTGTATGATGTAAGCATATACACTGTGTATAGTGTAAGTATTTACCTTATTGCAAAAGATACAAGGTCCAGACTCTTCTCACAAAGCAGATATCAGCTGTCCTGTCTTGCTTCCACTTTATACACAGCCTTAAATAGTGGCACAGCCTAGACTTGGAACCTGTACAGCCTGCTGTAGACCTGGCTGTCACAGTAAAAGTCCCTCCCACTAACAACACACCTGGATATTCCTAAACGAGCCGAGTTGACAAAATAAAAGCCCCCAATTCTTTACAACTGCCACCCACCTTGCAGACATTTAACTCTTTCCCACTACAAATGTCTGAAACAGAACACTACAAACATATGAAAAACAAGAGCCACAGAACTGCAACTATGTGGAATCATTTGAAGACGTAAAATAGATTAATGAAGGGCACAAATTTTATTTTTTTAAGAACTCATGGTAGTAATATCTATTTTATAAACACAGAACACAGAAATAGTGATTATATATCATACATACTTGTCTATGCACTGACTGCCAATGTGACACCTGCTTTAGTAGGTAGGCGAGCCAGGAAAGAGCTATGTTATGCATTTCAGCTGAAAAGCACATTTAACTAAGCATGGTATCCAAAGTTATAAATACAATGGCCATTGGCTTAAAGGGGTTGTTTACTTTCAGCAAATAATATATATTGATTTTTGTAAATTGTACAATTTTCCAATATACTTTCTGCATCAATTCCGTATGCTTTCCTAGATCTCTGCTTGCTGTCCTTTTATAGAAAGCTTCTGTGTTTGCGCGGGCTGTTATTATCACACGACTCTGATTACTCTCTCTGATAATAACGGCTTGTGTACCTGCATGTCCATCAAGTATCATGGACAGATTGCTATAAACTAGAATAAAACATAGATGCTATAGCAGGACAGCAAGCAGAGATCTAGAAAACCATGAGGTATTGATACAGAAAGTATTTTGTAAAATTGTATAACTTTTCATTACACAATCAATATAATTTATGGGATGAAAGTGGACAACCCCCTCAAATGTAAAAAATGAAATAATTAAAATAGTATACTTTATGTGTTACAATTGTTAATTCATACAGTTCTTACTTTAATAAAATCAAAAACTGTGTAAGTACAGTGTTACTAACAAACCAGTGGTATTGAATTCTTCCCACCAATGTGTGATGAAGCATTTTCATATTGTAATTTAATCATTTTCATGTGGTTATAATGTGCTGTAACCCAATAGCACAGACTAGTAGTTGGTACACAACATCAGGCTGGTGAAGGCATTTCTTGTGTCAATATTTGACTAGAATATACAGATCTATGTAAATAGATGATCAATGCTTAGAACAAAGTGATTCTAGCAAATTGGTATTAATTCAATTTATATTGGTTCTATTATGATGCATACACCTGTTGTTCTGTTGTTGCTAAATTTCTCATAACTGAATCTCATAATTTAGGTGCATGGTTAAAAATTGTATATATGCATATGTACACACACACAAATATATATATTTAGTCATGTAGTAGAGGACTGTGTAAATATGAAGATATCTAAAATTATAGAATCTGCATATATTTGTATCTGCATACATTTCTAGATAAGCATAAAGAAACCAAATAATCCCTTTGTTGAAATAAAAATAGTTACAAAAATTACATGGGTATTAATAAAAATGGTCAGTTACAAAACTAATAGAAATAGGTAACAATATGAACATTATAAGTATTATCTTAGCTAGACTGAATAATCCCTCAGATGTGAAATAAGCATAATGTACATTGTTTATCTCTATTATAGCTGGTTATTTATGAATATTCAAATGTAGCATTGATAACTTTCTAAAAATAATCTGATCTGTAATCTCTGAGATTATTTCAGTTCCGCATGCTGGCATTCCTCAGACAAAGTATATAATTTACAGAAATCTTAGAGGCATCCTAAAAGAAAAAAAAATCACCTGGGATATCATAAAATCTCTGTTGTTCAGAGTGATGGGCCAACCTGTTATTGTTTGTGGTGGAGTTGTCCCACATGTAATGATCATATAAAAAGGGTCACACAATTTAAACACAAATATTTTTCCTCTCTTAATTTTCCTGGCTTAATTTTCATGGTTAACGGTCTTAGAGGTTTACTGGTTTTTATTGTAATTGTTCATTGGGTGGTCAATAAGAAGATTAAGGGCGGGTTCACATTGGTTTGTGATCAGTCCATGATCACGGACGTGAGAAGTGCTGTGCCACGGACCGGTCACTCTGCTGGGGACTGAGCTCTGTGCAATACAATGTCTGCTCTGCTACACATTGAAGAAACAAGAATTTATGCATCTTATATCAATATGTGGGGTAGGCAGTTTTTGTGGGGTTCCCCCGCCTGAGCAGCTTCACTATCTTGGTCTGTATAGTTGCTATTTGCTTATGATTTACATATAGCGCCATTCTGTGCATATACTCTGTGCATTTGCGGTGTTACTATGTGATGGAGCTTCCCTGCTGGTATTTGAGTCGCATCATGGACTAATATCTGGTTTTTATATTACATTTATATGTATTTTAAATGTGCCTGCTGTTTGTGGACTTGTATTTAATAAAATTTAAATAATATTAAATAAAATTTCAAAGTGCATTTTAATCCATTTTTTTCCCCTGTTGTGGTATATACAGTTTTGGGAGATTACTTTGCACCTTGACTGTGTGCCCACTATAAAGTGTGTTTTGTACATAAATTTTAACTCTAGCATCCTTATCACACTGATACAGATTACAGGTTAGCACAACTGGTTGGCTGCAGGTTGGCACTACTGGTCGGCCGGTTACACCCAGCTGTGTGGTGTGAGTTATAGTTAAATCTGTCCCTAGATGTTAGTGGTGACATAAACTTTGTTTTACTAGATTGGCATGTGGCAGCTTCACAGGTCTCATATACAAGTGCATGTGTTCTGCTGGCAATTGCATCACTTGTAGAAGCTTTATAACTTGTATTTTGCTAAATGTGCTCTACTTCCCCTCCACTTTCGACTTATTACCTCTCAATCACCTAATTACTTAGCCTTAAACAAGTCTATACAATGCAGGTGTACTGATACATGTCTGTTATTACAGCCAAAACAAGAATGACGCCATCCCTCAACACTGTATATGTGGCCCTTATTAGCACCTAATGACCTCTGGACACATGCAGGTCTATTATTCCTAGTTTCATTGAAACAAAATGTCTTCTAGAAAATGGACGTACAAGTGCCTTGTTTATAGTACATGCACGTTTGTTTATTATACTGAATAAAGATTTGTGCTGTCATTATTTTTTCCTACTATTTGACTGCAGTTTGTCCACAATTTTGGGTCAATTCTCATTGTAATTCATGAGGCTGGAGCAAGAGTGAGCATAAAAAAGTATACAGGGTTATATACAAGATAGGTTCTGTAGGTATGTTCTTAAGATAAATTTGTATATAAGTCGGAACTGTATTTTTTATAATTGAAACCCAAGACAACATTTTTTTGGTCTCTATGACAATTGGATTTTAAAAATGTTGGATTGTCAGAAGAACCAGGATTAATAATAAATCTTAATTGCAGACACCAATTTGATAACTGTTACAGCTGTTTATTGTAGTCTAGGACTAAAGTCCAGTAAATTACCAACGTCCAGAGGTCCGTTTGTAACTATGGGTTGTCTGTAAGTCGGGTGTTCTTAAGTAGAAGACCTCCTTTACTTACTTTTCTCTGCCTCCTGGTTCCAGATTTCACAAGTGCCCCTTAACTGCCAGCAAGTGCCTCCAACACAGAGATCATAACAGACCCCAGTGGAGTCACAGGTTCACCGGTGGGGTGTGACCCTCCAACACTTCTAGCCCTGCTGATCATTGATAGCTGGAATTGGCAGGTAATCCACACTTTATTTGTGCCTACCCTGTCATAGCTTCTGTAGAGTTTTCCAGGGTTCTGGAAGGTAGGGAATATTTTTTTCATGATATCCTATGGTAAATATCTTGTATATAACACTCTATTAGCACGTTTCGTTTTAGAAATATGATCACCAGATTATTGTACAAGTAATGTAAGTTCAGAGAAAACATATCCCTCTCCATTGTCCTAAATTACCTAAGTACCCTGTCAGTTGTCTCTGTGTGTGGTCTTAGCATCTTAGCGTTACTTGCTGTTAAATACATTTATGATGGTAATTTTTTATGGCATCCAATCTATATATATTGTATTCATTTGTCAATATATCCTTATTTAGATTGCAATCTTTGCTAAATATGATTGCTGTAGGAATGTGGTGTTGCAATACCTCATGACTACTGTTCTATATTTACAAAGACTAAATGTATGCTCTCTTCATTGGGCAAAATGCTTTATCACATGTAATACGTGTGCGGTGTGACATTGTTAGTCATTACTATTAATGTTAAAAGAAAAATGCACTTATACGTTTGTTGATGCGTTTTGGCTGCATTCTCACTCTGCAATTGGATTACATTTAGAAATACAAATTTTCTCCTGATCGCATCTGCATTTATACTGAAATTCTTGTGATTGAGAATGTGCATCATGTGTTTTTGCATTGTGCACATGTGAACGACAGAAAGTCCCCCTCCTCCACTATGCTTGAATGTGCTAAATGTAATTCGAATGCAAATTGTGACCATAACCACTCGGGACCTAACTATGCCCACAATCCTAAGGCAATTATTACAACCTCTACTCCACTGGTAAAATAAAAAATATATACAAGCCTGGACAACTCCTTTAATCATGAAGGCCATGTAAGTATGTATGTATATTATATATAGACATGTATAAGCACATGAAAACAGAACCGAATCCAAAGTCAGCGTAATGTATTGAGTGCAGAATTGTGAGCTATTGTGTTATACCAGCACTATAAATCTGGCAACTCACACATGACATCTTTGGTCGGGGGAATTCTCTTTCATTGTCTTCTTCTATCCAGAAGATATGTCAGCTTCTTCCATCCAGAACTTGCAGTCACAGTTATGCACCACATTAGCCAATAACCCAGTCACAGCGTCTGCTCCCAGTAGCCACAGTGCTGTTCCCAGTAGTGGCACATGGCTGCATCCTTTAGTCACAATGCTGCTCCCAGTAGTCACAATGCTGCTCCCAGTAGTCACAATGCTGCCCCCAGTAGCAAATTGTGCCCCCAGTAACCAGTGCTGCCCTCAAGCCCTAGTAGGCATGCAGGACGCAGCTGGATACATCAAGAAGCTGGAGCCTCTTGATGTATCAGGCTGCGCAAGAGCGCCGGCATATGATAAATATGCCCCCCAGCTCTCTATCAAACAGCTCTCGTGCTACTCTCCAACAAGTAGCGAGGTGGGAGCTGTGACTACGACCTGATCCCACCCCCACAGTGGTACTCTGTGGAACAATCACCCCTGCAGCACCACCACCTAGGGGGCAGGCTACCTGGAAGGTCTAACATTTTTTTATTTTTAATAAGAAATCTCCCATATTCCCAGGTGCCCCACTTCTGTACAGCTTCTCCCTTCTGCTGTAGCTGGCACCTGTTTAGCAGGGCAGAGGGGATGGGAAGCAGTTGCAATGTGGAGATCAAAGAACACTCAAATTCCACATTTGAGGAATATAAAATCATTTTTCACAGTCCTTTTACCAATAGCAACATACACAAGGGTTTAGTCACACATCTCTCCAGTACTGCTACCTAATAAAGTCTTAAACTCTAAAGAAATATTACTATTATGTTTTTTTAAAAAATATACCTTAATGTGTCAATTCAGCATGGTTTACTTCCATGACAAATGTTTTACAGAATTGTGTTTAGAGAATAGTACAAAGGCTCATCAGAATACTCAGGAAGATGCTGTTCCGTGAAAATCTCTACACACTATTTTTATGATATGCTCGTACTTGGTCTTGAGCAAACATATACAATGCAAACATAAAATAAACTATTATTACCATAAACACTTGGCTCAATGACATGGTGACCACAAGACATGGAGGCTACACAAGTCAGGTAAGTAAACATTGTTTAATAACAAACCAGGCTTCCTCTTATGACATAAGGACACAGACACTAAACACTTGTCAAGTTTATTTTGCATGTGTATCCTTAGGGCTGCAGAGTAAATGAAACTGTTTGTCAAGTATAATTGTGTGTTGTAACAATATTTCCACTTTTGTATACGTTATTTTCACTTCTAGAGGGGTGTTACAAATGTGCTCACATTGCTGTCTATTCCATAAGTAATAAGAAATTCTTAACCAGTTGAGGACCAGCATAATTTGTTTAATCAGGTTTCGACACAATTTGTAAGGATTTTTTATATGTGCTCATTGGATGGCTCTAAGTTCTTTTTGAGCAAGGTGATTTTTACAATGTTTTTTGGTAGAAATAATGGATTCTTGTTGTCTCATTTTTTTTGTTTTTCATTTTTACTTTTAAATAATATTTTGGGCTTAAAAGCGACAGTATTTAACTCTTTTTGTCTGCTTGTATTATAACGTCACTCTAAAACAGACATTTTAAAAGTGTTTGACACTTTATGCTAGACATTTTGATAAATCACATCTCTGTTTTAGCGTAACTGGGTGCCTTCTGGAATTATGACTGGTGATGCAAAAACATATTTGGGATATTTTTTTTTTAATTTATTCATTTTTTTAACTTTTACTTTTTATTTCTACATGCTGTCCATCAAAGGTCAGAAAAGACCTTTGGGAACTTTGCTTTATATTCTCTTAACAGCACTTGAGGGCTGTCTATAAGAAACAGAGAGGACAGTATTGGTAAAAACCACTTCCAACCCCTCTCCAATGTCCACCTATCTGCAAAGGGGCACCCTAGACTTGGCTGCCAGATCACACTGGCTGCCTTCTATAGCTTTCGGTGTAAACACACAATCGCACAGGCTTCATTGACCATACAACTACAGCAGGCAGTCAAGAATATCTTAAACTTTCTAATGTCAAGACTGGTAGACAAAAATTTAAAAATAGAGTGAACCTTTAAAGCAGCAGTTATTCCCACGTAATATTTCTGTAGCTCTAACATTTCACATAAATATTCTGTAATGGATAACTATTGCAGGAGCACATTTATATTTTATCAGAAAATAAAGGAACTTTACACAATGTGATTTTTACTATGTGAATTTGTACAAATAAAATTTTAAGACTCCAAAAATAGCATAGTTTTCATTATCTTAACTACATTGTAACATCTTTATAAGAATACTATTATTATTTGAAAAGTGTTAAATGTAAACATTAACAAGAAAATCCCACAGCTTTGATGCCAAATGTCTCAATTATCATCTACTGCATGAGTTAATCTAGTTCAATCCAGTGAAAAAAGACCCTAAAGAATGCTGATCAGTTATTAGGTGCTGCTTCATCATTCATGGCGTCCTGTCCTCAGATGCTCAATCAGCAGGTGATTTGTCACCGTTGGAATGGTTTTTGATGTGTTTCTTGAGTAATGCATTTAGGTTCCACTATGCTCCATTTACACTGAGCACCTTGTCCCAAAAATCTGGATTAACAAAGAATTTACTCATTTAATCACGAGACTATTGTTCATGTGCTTAAGGAGCTTGTCTTATCTAGATCAATGAAGAAAATGTCTTCATGCACGGTTGCAATTAGTATAAATGAGAGGATCGGTTAATATAGGTAATTGCTGTGGTTTTCTTTGTCCAGTAGCTGAATAAAAACCTGCTACTTGTGCTAGGTGCTAGCTCCAAAATTTGTTTCATGAGAAACAAATACTTCATGAAACTTATTCCACATAAGGGTAGTTTATTCAATGAACATTTTGGTGGACAGTCACCTTATAAATCAAAGAGTAAAGCAACTATCAAGGGATAATCATATTGTTGTTCAAGAGTTTGCTAGCAACAATAGCAATGTATATCCCAATATTTTCACCAATCTGATCACCAAAAAGACTTTTACTGTACTGAACAAGTCTGACAGTTCATCATAGACATTAGTACAGTCTTTCCTATAGAGCAGTGGTGGCGAACCAATGGCACGGGTGCCGGAGGCGGCACTCAGAGACATCTCTGTGGGTACCCAGGCCATCACCCCAGAATGGAGTTCACCATGCAGGACTTCATGCAGAATCTTCTTGCAACAATAGACAAATTTGCTCTCATCCTTTTAACTGCATTGGTGTCCTCAGGAGGCTGATACAATTGAAAATTGTAAAAGAACAGGGAAAAATAAATTACTGCTTAAATTGCTTTGCTGGCACTTCGCAATAAATAAGTGGTTTTGCTTAAAGTTTGGGTACTCAGGCTCTAAAAGGTTTGCCAAAGATTTTGCTATAGAGGAGCAGGCACAAGCTGGTGACATTGCCTGACAAGACAACTAAACTTAATTGGATCTTAGGTAGAGGTGAATTTAGAGCATCCAGAGACTACAGTACATAGGGGTGGCCATACACTTTCAAGAATAGTTGGATGAATCAAATTGGAACCCACCATGCCGCCTACACTTTCAGAAGGACTATCATTTTAAAGAATTTGTATATAAATGCTAAATTATTTAGTAATGATATATTATTAACTGATCTTGCCATTCTTTCTTAATCATGATAAACAGGATGTGTTTATTTACAGCATCTTGAAATTGTATGAGTCATAGCTGCACTTTCACATGTTTCTTAGGGGGTATTCTGCTGCATGACCAAGGAATGAAGAGGTTGAAGTGTTCATCTGAGCTCTGACAACCACCTTGACCCATGATTTAATTTTTGTGTCATAGGGTCTGGGCAGTCAAACAATTTTGCACTTACTGACCCAGTTTTAGGCTGCATTTAAGCAAACATATGCCCAACTGGAGCCGCACATATGTGACCCGCCCTGGAGAGGAGGAGGAGGAGTGACCACCATTGGAAATAATGCTGCACGGCCAATAATATGGCCGAAGATAGAGCATGCTCTATGTTTTTGTGGCTACGTAACGGTACGGTGAGCGTATTTTGTGCTCTCCTGAACGTTCCGTGTGGCTATTGCTGTCTACGTGGGACGTATGTATAGCCACAAACTTGCGGCCGTACATACGTCCTGCTCACGTTCATGTAAATGCAGCCCTATTTGAATATATATTACCATATATTTTAAATTATAGGTTTGATAATATCAGATTCAACGGTCACTTTTTACATTTTGTTACTTATTTTGCAGAGCATTTGTACTTTATCTTAGACACCATTTGGTAGCTGCTTTCTTCATGCAAATGAGAGTGTGGTGGTTATTGCAAATGACTCCTGGGATGAATATTCAAAGCATTTCAATGTTCTTTGGATGCTGTAAATTACTGACATGCTTGACTTCAAATCTTGTCAGTTTTGCATTGGCTTGTATCGCTCAAACCTGTATATGTCAGCACCTAATGAAAATCCTCCAGTCTGTGACTTTGAATAGATTTCAGGCTGCCCAAAGAAAAAAAGAGAGTCTCCTTTGCCTGTCAAATATCCATTTCTGTCTGTCTGCTTGCAGGTACCTGATGCATTATTACTTAATACTGTGCAAGCAACCAAACCTATGCCAAATATTCTCAGAAAGCTTTCAAGCGCTTGACACAGAGAGCGCACGCAATGTACACAGGAGGATCCACTGACACCAACTGGGCATCTATCAACATGGATTACTGGTTGTAAAAGATGAGATTGCAGGAGTGCTGGTGGCTGCAAGTTTAATTGAAGTCAAACCATATGAAGAGAGACTAAAGATTAGATCGTAAGCATGGAATGGATCTAGAGAAGAGCTAAGAACTTACCAAATGTTTTACAAGCAGACAATGTAGGATTAACCCCTTTCACTCTCTTTAGGAAAAAAGAAATGGAACATTCTAAAGCCTCATCTACTGTTTTACCACAAACATGTCAATCAAACAGTTCAAGTCTAGGGCATTACAGAAACTTGATTTGTAGTATTGTCGCATGCCCATGTTGGTATAAAGTTTATAAAGTATTACTGTAGTAATAACACATTTAACCCAGTGGTGTTACATAGAATGGTTGCTTATGACCCTTTGATCTTCTTTCGTGTCATATATTTTATGCATTGTAAGTTATGCCTTGTCACCAAGCTAGTGGAGAAGTGAAATCAAGAACACAAAATCTTTGGCATTTTAGCAACTTTTTAGAGTAGTTTGCGAAACATATGTATTGATATACAAGTGGTAGGATTGTTTTAAACAGTTTAGTTTTTTTTGGTTGAACAGTATTCCATTTTTTTTCAAATTCTTAGGATAGGAAAGTACTTACACATAGGCAGGGATCTGACACACTACCAACATGCAGCTCAAGAGACTACAAGAAACTTTGGGAAAAGAATATGCAAACAAGTTTTCCAGAATCACAAAAGAAAAACATGCCCCTAGTGCTTCCTTAAATAAGGCAACTTTCCCTATAAATCAATGACCAACTTTCCAGAAACCCTAGTGACATGACTAGGGATAAAATCCAAACCAGTAAGTCTCTTCCAAAAGGAAAAAGCACTCCAGTCACTGCTTCTCCTAAATTTTTCCCTTTTGGAAGAGGACAAAGCAGGGCCTGAGGAGTGAATAGATTAAATCCGGGCTGTGTGGAGTGCAGAGCGTCTCAGACTAATTTCAATACCAAATAAAAGTGTTTTACTGAAAAATGCCCTCTTTCCAGTGGCTAGTAAAAGCAGATACAAGCGCAGTACATTGGAACATGGAGATGAGTACTATCATCTACCATCAGTTAATCTGATGATAGATGTTCTTTAAAATTAGCAGTAGAGGTATAGTTTCCTTTTTTCCCATTGTGAAAAACGTATTTGCTTTCCAAGAATTATTTGCATGCATGGGCTTTAAGACTATGGTCTATTTACTAACGGTCCTCCGGATGCATTTCTGGCGGGTTTTCCAACATTTTCGGGGATCGCGCTACTGGGACAGGGATTTAGAAGGCGATTGTGTCGCATGCGATCGTATTTTGGCGCATCAGCATCGGCTTTCATGCAACAGAAATCGGGGGGCGAGCCGTCGGACGAGCCGACTAATTCGGACAGAAAACAGGATTTAAATTTAAAATTGTATCGCAAGCCATGCAGTTACATGCATCGGGAAGAAGATGGTGAACTCCGGCGGACCTGAGCGGAGAGCAACACACGTAAGGACACACGATGTAAGTGAATCGCGGCAGAGTTCATTCTCGAGAGAGTTACCCTACTGACATACTTTCCCCTTCTGATACAAGACACTTTGTAACATATGTTATAACTGTTCGTGGGAGAGATAGGGAAGATCTATTAACTCCTTGTATTATAAGTGTAACAGTGTGAAAATAGTACAAAATAGCACAAGAAGCACTGGCCTGCTTTAGAAAGAGAACAAGTAAACATTCCAGAATTTAAAAATCCTCTTCTATTTTCATATAGACAATCTAAAAATATTAGGGACAGACGGAGGTCCCTTGAAAAAGAAACAGATGAAGGTCCCTTGAAAAAGAAAATTGAAAAGGGGATATATGGACACATGCACAAGGGGGCCTAACTGTGTCTTTCATGTGTAAATTGTTCATATACACTCACCGGCCACTTTATTAGGTACACCTGTCCAACTGCTCGTTAACACTTAATTTCTAATAAGCCAATCATATGGCGGCAACTCAGTGCATTTAGGCATGTAGACATGGTCAAGACAATCTCCTGCAGTTCAAACCGAGCATCAGTATGGGGAAGAAAGGTGATTGAGTGCCTTTGAACGTGGCATGGTTGTTGGTGCCAGAAGGGCTGGTCTGAGTATTTCAGAAACTGCTGATCTACTGGGATTTTAACGCACAACCATCTGTAGGGTTTACAGAGAATGGTCCGAAAAAGAAAAAACATCCAGTGAGCGGCAGTTCTGTGGGCAGAAATGCCTTGTTGATGCCAGAGGTCAGAGGAGAATGGGCAGACTGGTTCGAGCTGATAGAAAGGCAACAGTGACTCAAATCGCCACCCGTGACTCAAATCGCCACTCGTTACAACCAAGGTAGGCAGAAGAGCATCTCTGAACGCACAGTACGTCGAACTTTGAGGCAGATGGGCTACAGCAGCAGAGGACCACACCGGGTGCCACTCCTTTCAGCTAAGAACAATTTGTACAATTTGCACAAGCTCATTGAAATTGGACAGTAGAAGATTGGAAAAACGTGCCTGTCTGATAGTCTCGATTCTGCTGCAACATTCGGATGTAGGGTCAGAATTTGGCGTCAACAACATGAAGCATGGATCCATCCTGCCTTGTATCAACGGTTCAGGCTGGTGGTGGTGGTGTCATGGTGTGGGAATATTTTCTTGGCACTCTTTGGGCCCCTGGGTACCAATTGACATCGTTGCAACCCACAGCCTACCTGAGTATTGTTGCTGACCATGTCCATCCCTTTATGACCACAATGTACCCAACATCTGATGGCTACTTTCAGCAGGATAATGCGCCATGTCACAAAGCTGGAATCATCTCAGACTGGTTTCTTGAACATGACAATGAGTTCACTGTACTCAAATGGCCTCCACAGTCACCAGATCTCAATCCAATAGAGCATCTTTGGGATGTGGTGGAACGGGAGATTCGCATCATGGATGTGCAGCCGACAAATCTGCGGCAACTGTGTGATGCCATCATGTCAATATGGACCAAAATCTCTGAGGAATGCTTCCAGCACCTTGTTGAATCTATGCCATGAAGAATTGAGGCAGTTCTTAAGGCAAAAGGGTGTCCAACCCGTTACTAGCATGGTGTACCTAATAAAGTGGCTGGTGAGTGTATGATCAAAGGTGAATACTTTGTGCACAAAGGGAAGCAATATTTGATAAGGCATTACTTAGATTGTAACAGTGATTTTGTGATCTATATGTTGAGTTGTCCATGCAATTTATTATACATCGGGGAAATGACACTCGACTTTCAGACAAGATTGAATCACCACAGATATGCGATAAGGAAATAGAGACTTGATTTACCAGTGTCTAGGCCCTTTGCTGAAATGGGACATACTGAGGGTCAACCCTAGTGTATGCTAATAGACCATATTCCTCCCTTGTGCCGTGGTGGCAATAAGGAATTAATATTAAGGAAAAAGAACTCCAGTGGATTCATACTTTGGGTACACTGAAGGTCTGAATATTGAGTTTCATCTAAACAGTATGCTGCAAGTCTTGTGAACGATTGGATGATACATAGAGCATGAAAGGAATCTGGTTTGGGATACAATTGTGTATGTGAATGTATTTGTTGGCAATTGGTATCTTTTTATTTTATTTTTTGACATTGTGCTTACATTATTCTCTTTTTGTATTAGAAATTAAAAATATGCATTATTATAAGCAGCCTCTGAACACCTGACCTGCCAGATGTGTCCTTTTTGAACTGATAGGGAATACATACTTTTCTATGCACCAATTACAGATTTTACACAGATCTGTGGTTGTGTCCTGCAATAAGGGTACATTCACAAAGCCGTATGCCCACCCAGCCGCAGCCCGGCCACAGTCCGCCTCTATCTTTTCTCCATGTGTAGCACCGTACTGCCGCGGGGGTCGCCATTGCAGTCTATGGGGGCATATATGCGGCCGTATATTTCTGGCCGCATATACATCCCCCTAGACAGCCGTGTGAAGGTACCCTAAGGAGGATCTCTTATTGGCTTAGTTTATAACAATGCTCTTCCACAATATTTATTTATTGAACTTGCTCTTACCCAATTTGGGGTGTGTCATCGGCATAGACGTTATCCTGTTCACTAGCACTGAGTGAGACTTCAGTTTAAGCAAATCTGGAGATGGTTGTGCACTATGCAATATTACATGCTGCATACAGAGATCAACGTGGTCCCTATGGTATCTTTAAAATAAGTTTTCTGTATGAAGGAGAGGAGGGGGTAGGCTAGATATGAGAGGGGGTGCTCTTAATTATTATGATTAGTTTACATGTGTCACTGTACCTTTGTGAATTTATACATATATTATGAAATCATGAGTGTTTTTATTTACGCACTGTTTTTTAGAATGCAAAATTATGTAATATTTACAAAGTTTTTTTTCCTTACTACACACTGTCACTTTGAGCCATTCGGCCTGCTTTATATACTTACTGCCATTTGTATTCTGATATGCTTAAGGAAGGGTGTTTGTAACCAAAACATGGCAATTTACCATGGAATAAAGTACACCTATTTTCTTTTTGGAATGCTGCTTTTTCTGTGTTTTTATATACATCTTGTAAAATACACATCAGATCAAAAAACTAAAAATATACATGTCAAATATTCTTCAAAATTCGATCCAAACTTGGCCCACTCGGCAGGGGTCAACCTTAAAATCTTAAATGATCATAAGCTCTTGCTTTGTAAGCTCTTGCTTTGTAAGCTCTTGCTTTGTAAGCTCTTGCTTTGCAAGCTCTTGCGAGCCGGGCCTTCACTCCCATTGTTCCATATGACCGTGTATTGACTTATTTTATTTGTATATGTCCCCTATGATTTGTAAATCACTAGGGAATATGATGGCGCTATATGAATAAAGATTATTATTATCACAACTGAAAACCCCTATAATTTATTGCAGATTTGGATTTCCCAGGAAAAATTACATTGATTCAAGTAATTTCCTTTGACATTTGGCAGTGTAATTGTCAAAATCGAATGCCTACAAAAAATGTTCAAATAAATGGGGATCTCTCAAGAAATACACATGAAAGTGAAAAACAAAACAATGTAACAAATATTTGTTAAAAATTTATTCAATGATACCTCAGCCTCAGGTCTTTATAAGATCCGAGGCTGTCCCGTGTCTCCAGATCTGTTACAGTGTGCGATTTTCTGTTAAGATGGGGTGCAGTGTGTATATTAATGGACAACAAAAGAACATTTCTGATCTTTCATTGGCTGCAATGAAACAAAAAGTAAAAAATTTAAAGGGGTCTGAATACTTTCCACACCCATTGTAGAACCGAGAAATCAAGTTGCATTTAGGCTGCATTGTCTCACAAATGTTCTTCTGTGTGATCCAAACACCTCAAATTTAGGTTTGACTATCCATAACATTCTTTTCCTATCTTACTTTCTGTCCAATGTCTGTGTTCTTTTGCCCATAATAATCTTTTCATTTTATTATCCAGTCTCAGATATGGCTTTTTCTTTGTCACTCTGCCCTGAAGGCCAGAATACTGGAGTTGCCTCTTCACTGTAGAGGTTGACACTGGTGTTTGGAGGGAACTATTTAATTAATCTGGAGTGGTGGTTTTTGGAAATGGGCCTATATACATCTGTATAGATATTGCACTAAAACCCAGCCGTTTGCAGCTAGAATAGTCATTTACTAGCTGAATTGAAAGAAAATGTGCTTTTCTTTCAAAAATAAGGAAATTTGTAAGTGACCTCAAACTTTTGAGGTAGTGCGGTAGTGTGTGTATATATATTCTAGTCATTTTGCTTCAAGTGTTGCTTCATGTCATGTTAGTGTTGTGCACTCTAGAAAGTGCCATAGTCCTTCTATTTTGGCATCTGTTGTGACCTATTGAAAACGTTATTTTATGGTATGTTTGCATGACTTGTTAACATGGTTAATATGAAATCTGTTGTAGACATGATGGATATGAATATATGCAGCTTTTATTATATCTTAACTTACAATTATCTTAGCTAGCATACAATACACCGTGTTTTAAACCAAAGCTACGATAACATACTTGAGACATAACATGGCACAATGTACAAATACATTACATAATAGAACCATATAGGTGAGTATTACAAGAACCGAAAAGTAAGATGGGGCTACCATGTATTTCATGTTGTCAAACAATTTTGGACCTATATGCTAAAAATGCTATGTTTGTTATTTTTTTCAATGATAACAAAATCCTAGGTCGTAAAAAAATTGAACAAAGGTACGTAAGCTATACAACATGGCAGTGGGTACTGTCAATCTCAGAAACTGATAAAAAGCTATTTGGTTAACTTTACTGTTTAGACTCACAGAAATCAGAAATCTGCTTCCACCTCAGTCTGGGATTTAGCTAATTGTCTACAATTCTATTCTTAAAATATTACCTACAATTAAAAAAGATGCTACTTTAAAAGACGTTTTCTGACATTACAAGTAGGGAAATCCTATGTACTATACATTTAAATCCATGTCTCAGCAGAGACCACACACAACAGTATAATAACACAAATAACAATACTTGCATATCTACAAGCTCTGGCTCGCTCAGCACAGTATACAGAAGGATCATGTAATGGTTATTTAATTGCTGTGTTTGTTGTTAACATATTAAAGCATCTCCTTATTTAAGTTTCCAATTTGTAGAAGGATCTTTGGAGAAGTAACTGGGATTAAAGTTATTAGGCATGTGCTAGTCAGGCTAAGATGTCAATATGTCGCAGCTTGTCATAACATTTAGGGGAACATCATGGCATATTTTGACAACAGCGCCAGATATGGAATAAAGTACATATAGTAAAGACATGAGTAACAGATTGATGATAACAGAAGAAAAGGGAAGCTTGTCTGGATTGTCTCCAGGAACCCTTGTAACCTATTGATAAAGTTCTACACTAACAGTCTTGGCTTCCGAGAAAGCATTTTCTTAGATCAAACATAAACTGGAAAAAGTATGACATTTTGGATGACAAAAAATGCACTAAAATTGACCTCCCTAATGTAAATAAAAGATTATACATAACTGCAAAAAATAGTACAAATGGTCTAATGATTATGGCCAATAAAAACTGCAGCTCCACTATTACCTTTACATATCCATTGATAAAAAATGGTCCATTTAAAACATAGTGAACAATTTTGTAAAATTTAATGTGGGGCAATATAAGGAAGATTGTTTTTTCCACACAACACACATCTCCTCGAAACTTTGTTCCCATGCAGATTGTTCATCTTTTTTTTGTTCTCACTTAGCATTTATAACCAGTTTCAAGTTGTAGAAACATCAATGTATCTCAGACTAGTATTTCAAAAGCATAGAACGCAACATCAATGCTCAGCAAGTAATGTTTTTGGATGGGGTTCAATAGTGACATACCCTTAGCTGTCAGTAGTACAGGGGTTGAGTTGCCAGGTTACGTGGATAGCTTCTTTAGGTTTATGTTTAACCTGAATTTCTATATAGATCTTAACTGGTATATTTGATAAAACTCCAGACAAAGTATTTTTCATCTCTGAAACAATAGGATGTTCATAATTTTTGGTTGTTATGAGTACACGGGTCAGCTATAAAGTTTCATTGCAGACACCTCTGATAACTCTTATGTTGATCATTGCAACCTGGGGCTAAAGATCAGTAAATTATCAGGATATAAAGAGCTTTACCAGAGGTTACAGTGGATAGAGAGGTCTGTTTATAACTAGGGGTTGTCTGTAAGTTGCGTGTTCTTAAGTTTTGGATTGTGGTTTAAAACCATACTAACCGGTTAAATCCCCTATCACTTCATCATTGCAACTGGAGTGACTTTGCAACTTTTTAACCCCTTCCCATTGCAGCCCTTTATCAATTTTGTGTTTTCATTTTTTACTCCCCACCTTCAAAAATCTATAACCTTTTATTTTTCCATGTACAGAACTGTCTGATGTCTTCTTTTCTGCATAACCAATTACACTTCATTGTGATGGTATTTAATATTCCATGCCGTGTACTGGGGAGCGGGGAAAAAATTCCAAATGCAGTGAAAAAACGCATTTGCTCCGTTTTCTCGTGGGCTTGGATTTTATGGATTTCCTGTACTCCTCAAATGCCATGTCTACTTTATTCTTTGGGTCGGTAGGATTACGGAAATACCAAATTTGTATAGGTTTTATAATGTTTTCATATATATATATATATATATATATATATATATACACACACATAAATATATAATATACCGTATATACTCGAGTATAAGCCGAGACCCCTAATTTTACCACCAAAAACTGGGAAAACCTATTGACTCGAGTATAAGCCGAGGGTGGGAAATGCATTGGTCACAGACCCCACCAGTATATAGCCAACCAGCCCCCTATAGCATACAGCCTGCCCCCAGTAGTATACAGCCCAGCCCATCTTGCCCCCAGTAGTATACAGCCAGCACATCTTGCCCCCAGTAGTATACAGCCAGCCCATCTTGCCCCCAGTAGTATACAGCCAGCCCATCTTGCCCCCAGTAGTATACAGCCAGCCCAGCTTGCCCCCAGTAGTATACAGCCAGCATGCACCCCCCTGTAGTGACAGCCCACCCAAAAAAAGGGGGCGGCTCCCCAATGTAGTATACAGCTTGCCCCCAGTAGTTCTACAGCTGCCCCCAGTAGTATACAGCGCCAGCCCCCAGTAGTATACAGCCACCTCAGCCTGCCAGTAGTATACAGCTTGCCCCAGTAGTATACAGCGCTGCCCCCAGTAGTACATAGCTTGCCCCCAGTAGTATATAGCTTGCCCCCAGTAGTATACAGCTTGCTCCCAGTAGTATACAGCACCCCAGCCTTCCCAGTGTAGTATACAGCCCAGCCTGCCCCCAGTAGTATACAGCCTGCCCCGTGTAGTATACAGCCACCCCAGCATAAAAAAAAAAAACTTATATACTCACCCTCCGGTGGCCCCGATGCGCAGCGCTGCTCCCCCGATGTCCGCGCGGCTCGTCTTCAGGCTTCTGTGCCCGTCTTCCTCTTCTGCGGGGCGCCGCCATTGCTCTCTCCCGGGCCGGCGCATAGTATGACGTGCCGCTGCTGACGTCATGCTAGACGCCGCCTGGGAGAAAAACAATGGCGGCGCCGAGCAGAAGAAAGAAAGCTGGCACAGAAGCTGAAGACGAGCCGTGCGGACATCGGGGGAGCAGCGCTGCGCATCGGGGCACCGGAGGGTGAGTATATAAGTTTATTTATTTTTTTAAGTAATTTTTATTGAATGACGCTGTATTGACTCGTGTATAGCCGAGGGGACGTTTTTCAGCACATTTTTGTGCTGAAAAACTCGGCTTATACACAAGTATATACGGTTATACTCGAGTATAGGCCGACCCAAGTATAAGGAGGCCCCTAATTTTACCACTAAAACTGGTAAAACTTGATTTTTTTACTCGAGTATAAGCCGAGTTTGGGGTTTCAGCACATTTTTTTGTGCTGAAAAACTAGGCTTATAACTTGAGATAATATATATATATATATAATATATATATTATTATATATAATATATAACATATAATATATATATATATATACAATACTATCTTGTGTGTTTGTCTGTGTCATGCAGGGATGCTTCCATTCATTTTGTGGGTCCACTGCACAGCAACATGCATCTGATCTCATTCAGAAATTCTAGAAACTTAACTGACACACATTGTACTGCTGCTTAGCTGGTTTCCTCTCATTGTTCCAGTAAAGCGGGTCCTGTCAGTAGCCGGTTGACTGCTTTTGCCAGTGTGCTTAGGACACACTATGGCTTATTGACCCACCAGGGAATTCACTTGTTCCTCTTTAGGCCAAGTGGTTAGTACTGTATATGGATTTAATGAATATAAAAATGCAAGGCCAAGAGTCAATCTATCTCTGATCATGCAAGCTACTGATGCCAAAGTCTCTACTGATATTGAGACCACATGATCTAATGTTGCCCCTACTATTTATATCTAGCTTTGCAGAATCAGCAATCTTTCACATTTCCATCCCTAGGTGTGAGCAAAGCTTCTCCACTAGAGATGAGCGAACACTAAAATGCTCGGGTACTCGTTATTCGAGACGAACTTTTCCCGATGCTCGAGTGCTCGTCTCGAATAACGAACCCCATTGAAGTCAATGGGAGACTCGAGCATTTTTCAAGGGGACCAAGGCTCTGCACAGGGAAGCTTGGCCAAACACCTGGGAACCTCAGAAAAGGATGGAAACACCACGGAAATGGACAGGAAACAGCAGGGGCAGCATGCATGGATGCCTCTGAGGCTGCATAATCGCACCATTATGCCAAAATTATGGGCAACAGCATGGCCATGACAGAGTGACAGAATGAAGCTAGATAGCATCTAAAACATCCAATAATTGACCCTGACACTATAGGGGACGGCATGCAGAGGCAGCGGCAGCAGCGGCAGGCTAGAGAGTGGCATGGCGACATACCCTAAATGGACTCAGGCTTCAAACCAATGGGTGGCAGAGAGGAACCAAAGGAGGTGAGCAAGAAGCGCTCAAATAATATCGGTACATGATAAAAGTTTGCCAGTATATTTTGTGGATTACACAGCAGGGTGGCGACAAAGTTAACATGGAAGCCATGAAAACAACCCAAAATTCTGCCTGACACAGCTCGTTTGATAAGGGGACCATGTATGGAGGCAGTGAACTAGTAGTAGATTAAAGGTGCTGCAGTTAAAACTATGTTAGTTGGATCTTGGCATGGAGCTGGCGCTCCGCTGCAAGCGCGCTTTCCGCCATCAAGCCCCTGTTCTAGGCTACTCCCCAAACAGCACTTCTAAGAACCTTTTGTATAAGATCAAGTGTAGTAGCGTTCTTATAAGTTTAGGATAGCGGGTGAGGGGAATGTAAACAGATGCGCAAGAAGCGACTGAAATAATATCCCTAAATGGTAAAAGTTTGCAAGTATATTTTGGGGATTACACAGCAGGTGGCGACAAAGTTAACAACTTTGATGTGGAATCCCTGTAATAGCTCTTGGGCGGTGTGCCTTTTATCGCCTAGGGCTCAGCAGTTTCAGCACCGCTGCTGTCGCTTAGCGACGGCAGCTGCTGTGCTAGAGACTACGATGATGGCGCATGCACACGGATGGTAATTCGAGGAGGAGGAGGTGGAGGGGGTGGGAGGAGGTTATAGTAGGCCTTGAGACCTGGACCGAGGTAGGCCCGCAATTCTCTGCGTCGGCAGTATATGACCAGCCCCAGGGTCAGACTCGGTCCCAGCCGCACCAAGTTAAGTGATAGTGCGTTCTATAATGGTGGGTATGGCGGTGGGGGAATGTAAAACAGATGGCAAGAAGCGCATGATGCGCATGGAGTGGCGTTCCGCTGCCAGGCGAGCTTTCGCCAACCAAGCCCCTGTCTCTAGGCTACTCCCCCAACAGCACTTCTAGAACCTTTTGTATAAGGCAAGTGTAGTAGCGTTCTATAAGTTTAGGATATGGGGGTGAGGGGAATGTAAAACAGATGCGCAAGAACGCGATGAAATAATATCCCTAAATGGAAAAGTTTGCCAGTATATTTTGGATTACACAGCAGGGTGGTGACCAAAGTTACAACTTTGATGTGGAATCCATTGAAAACAACCCAAATTTCTGCCTGACACACCTCGTTTGATAAAGGGCGATGTATGGAGGCAGCTATATGGACGACTTTTGGAGGCAGCAATGGAGACAACGTGGGGAGCTGCTATGGAGACAATTTAATTGGATAGTGCCTGTATGTGGCAGTCCAAAACATTTTCAAACCAGAGGAGCAGGTAGGTGGCCCTCCAGTAAAATGGGGATAGATTGAGTGCTGTATGTGGCAGTCCAAAAATGTTTCAAACCAGAGGAGCAGGTAGGTGGCCCTCCAGTAAAAATGGAATAGATTGAGGCCTGTTGTGGCAGTCCCAAAAATGTTCAAAACCAGAGGAGCAGGTAGGTGGCCCTGCAGTAAAATGGAATAGATTGAGTGCCTGTAGTGGCAGTCCCAAAAATTGTTCAAACCAGAGGAGCAGGTAGGTGGCCCTGCAGTAAAATGAATAGATGAGGCCGTATGTGGCAGTCCCAAAAATGTTCAAACCAGAGGAGCAGAGGTAGGTGGCCTGCAGTAAAATGGAATAGATTGAGTGCCTGTATGTGGCAGTCCCAAAAATGTTTCAACCAGAGGAGCAGGTAGGTGGCCCTCCCGTAAAATGGAATAGATTGAGTGCCTGTATGTGGGCAGTCCCAAAAATTGTTCAAACCAGAGGAGCAGTAGGTGGCCCTGCAGCAGTAAAATGGAATAGATTGAGTGCCTGTATGTGGCAGTCCCAAAAATTGTTCAAACAGAGGAGCAGGTAGGTGGGCCCTGCAGTAAAATGGAATAGATTGAGTGCCTGTATGTGGCAGTCCCAAAAAATTGTCAACCAGAGGAGCAGGTAGGTGGCCCTGCAGTTAAAATGGAATAGATTGAGTGCCTGTATGTGGCAGTCCCAAAAATTTTTTAAAAAAGAGGACCGGGTAGGTGGCCCTCCAGAAAAATGGAATAGATTGAGTGCTGTATGTGGCACTCACAAAAAATTGTTTCAAACAGAGGACCGGGTAGGTGGCCCTCCAGAAAAATTAAATGCATGAAGACTATAGCAAGAGCCAGTGGGCCCTGTGTAAAAAATAGCCATTTTCCTTGCTTTACTGTACAAAGAGGAGGAGAAGGAGGAAAATGAGGAGGAGGGAGGAGTGGATCAATTATTCAGGTTGAGCTTCCTCACCTGGTGGAGATTGGAAATTCTGAGAAATCCAGCCTTATCATTTTAATAGCGTCAGCCTGTCAGCGCTGTCAGTCGACAGGCGTGTACGCTTATCGGTGATGATGCCACCAGCTGCACTGAAAACCGCTGGACAAGAATAGCGCAGGGCAGGCAAGAACCTCCAGGCGTACAGGCCAGTTCGTGCCACATGTCCAGCTTGAAACCCAGTAGTTGTGGAGCTGTGTGATCATTTAGGACGATGGTATGGTCACGCACGTACTCCCTCACATCTGTCGGTAAAGATCAGCCCTACTCTGCCGAGGACTGGGGACAGGTGAACATTGTCTTGCTGGGGTGACATAAAGCTGGCAAAAGCCTTGTAAAGCGTACCCTTGCCCAGTGCTGGACAAGCTGCCTGCTCGCCTACCTCCCTAGCTACTTGTCCCGCAGAACTACAGACTCTGCCGCTAGCGCTGTCAGAAGGGAAATACTGTTTCAGCTTGTGACACAGGGCCTGCTGGTATTCATGCATTCTCACACTCCTTTCCTCTCAGGGATGAGAGTGGAAGATTTTGCTTGTACCGTGGGTCCAGGAGAGTGAACACCCATAATCGGTGGGAATAATTCTTTGAACGCGAGGGTCACGGGATAGCAGCCTAGCATGAATCTGCCATATGCGCCAGAGTCAACGCGTAGAACACTCCCTCACGACGCATTTCCTCCAACTTCCATCTCCCTGCACACTGTTGCACCGTAACCCTCGAATGCAATTCCTCCTACCTCCTGCAACATCGGCCCTACCTAGCTTACTTACCCCTTGTTGGGCGAAACTAAGGGGGGGGAAAGCAAAAGAGCCGAGGGACAGTGAAAGGAAGATCAACAATGCCCCTCTGGTGTCTCGCCAACATTCTACTCCTTTTCTCATCCTCCTCCACTCCACCTCCTCCGATATGCGCTGAGAAACAGACCTCAGGTGCTTTGGCTATCAACAAGGGATATTCTTCCCCCGTCTCTTGTGACGAGCGCAAAGCTTCCGACTTCATGCGGACCAGAGAGTTTTTCAACAGGCAAAGCGAGCGGATGGTGAGGCTGATGATGGCGGCATCGCCACTGACCATCGTGTGTGACCCTCAAAGTTACTCAGCACGACAGATATCAGACATCCCACGTCCACTCCTCATGGTAGACTTGGAGGAAAGCTGACTGACCTGACTACCCAGTTCTGGTGGAAGTTGGAATCTGGGCAGTCTACAATCGCTCTGCGCTGCTGGTAAATCTTGGATAACATGGTCAGTGGTGAATTTCCACCTACGTGGGCACGTCGCACAACATCGGTGAGCGGGCAGTTGGGGCGGCGCTGCGCTGCCCTGAGAGTGGCCAGCATTCTGGGCTGGACTTCCTGAAATGCGCACAGATGCGGGGCACCTTCGTGAGCAAATCAGACAGATTGGGGGTATGTCTTGAGGAAACGCGCACTATCAGATTTAACACATGGGCCGGCATGGCACAGTGTCAGTCTGCGATGTTGCAGAGCCGCCACCAGGTTACGGCCGTTGTCACACACAAACCATTCCCGGCTTTGAGGTTCAGCAAGGGTGCCAGCCACAGATCAGTCTGCGCGTGATGCCCGTAATAGAGCTTTGGGCGGTGTGCCTTGTCGCCTAGGCTCAGCAGTTTGAGACCGCATTGCTGTCGTTTAGCGACGGCATGCTGCTGTGCCTATAGATACCGCTGATGGCGCCGTGCCCACGGATGGTAGTTCGGAGGAGAGGTGGAGGAGGGCAAGGTGGGGGAGGAGGCAGGGCATAGTAGGCTGAAAAACTGGACCGAGGTAGGACCCGCAATCCTCGGCGTCGGCAGTATATGAGCAGCCCAGGGTCAGACTCGGTCCCGCCTCCACCAAGTTAACCAATGTGCCGTCAGCGATATATAGTGGCCCTGCCGGCAAGCCACTCGTCCACGTGTCCGTGGTCAGGTGGACCTTGTCAGAAACGCGTTGGTCAGGAAGGATGATGTTGTCTGACCGTGCTGGTGCGGGGGCTGTGGGACGGGCAACATGGAAAAGTAGTTGGAGGCTGGGGAGACGTTGATACCGAGGGGCGGCCGCCGTCCATGAGGCTTGCGACAGGCCTCGTCTCACTAGCCTAAGGGCAGCATCTCCAACTCTTTCGATATGCTTGGACTTTGTGATTTCTGTAATATATTGCGTAAGTTCTTCTGACAAACTTACCAGTGGGGTTGTTGAGGTCAGTTTTTTATACCACCTTTATCCCTTCGTTGTCTTTGGACTTATGGCTCGTACAGTTCTCCGCCATAGTACAAGTTTCCCCCCTTGTCCGCCAGTTCTGTTTTATAATATCTCAGCAACTTTGGGAGATTTTTTTTTTAAGGCTTTACGCATCGTGGGGTCTATAATAATTTAATTATTTTAACTTATCTCGCCTGTATGTTCTTTGGGATTGTTTGAAATCTTATCGAGACCCACTTTCTCCGAAAGCTTATAGCTGTGGACAGCGTGTGACAAGGCTGGAAATCGTGCAAGATTTAGGAGCGGCGAGGCGGAATCTTCCCTAGTTGTTAATATCGTTTCTTGATTACAGGGATACAAGGTCCATAAACCCGATGTTGTAGTAATTTCACAATGCTAATTCACACATCATGCCCACCAGACGGGAAGGTAGCGCCGAAACGCGGAGTCGGGGAGTCCTGTCCATGGCATACTTCGGTGATACCAGATATGCAGGGTATTAAGCACTGTTTCTCCGTTTATTTGAATGAACTTTGGCTAAAAGGTATGGAGAATTATGCCTAATTGTTTTTGATATGGTAGACCTTTGACGCCATTTGGTTGAGACATTTGTGGCAATCAATAATTAAAATATTTGCACTTAAGCAATTTATAAAGACCAATAACAGTAAAAGTTGACTGGGCTATATTGCAGTGTTAAGAATAAAAAAAGTTGCAATATTGTATATTTAGAATTTTTGTATTTTGATGTTTGCCCCTGCTTCCCACTAAATTAATGTTTCAACGGTTTTTTTAATTTGACATGATTAAGTGATTGATTTCATCTTTGCTCAATGGATTACCTGCATATTTCCCCCATCCCTCCTTACCGAATTTACATACTTGTACTGATGGTTATGAATTCAAATAAAGATCCTGTTATTATTTTAGTTTGGTGTGTCAATTGGCACTAATATTTTTAAATAGGGCTTGTGCTACATTTGCGCCAATACAAATGGTCGTTAAATTGTTTGGGAGCAAGGCAATCTATTTTTTAATGGTTGTAGATACACCGAACCAACCTCCTCTTCCCATGTAACCAAGAGTGGTAATTACTAGTTCTTAATAACCTCACACAGAAAAAGATCTATTACGGTTTGAGTCCAAATTAAGTGGCATTTATTTTTCACAACACCATTTAGATAAGTCAGAAGAGGAGATTGAATTATGATAGATAGGCTTTGTTAATGTGTGTTTGCCAAATACATGCGTTTACTCTTTGCTAACACAACTGTATCAATTCATTACCGTAATGTTACACATGGTTGATCACAATACGTTAATCGTGTAGTCACACAGTTGGCTATAAACATCTTGGTAACCCACATGTATGTTTGTTTAACTAATGTTTAACAGCTATACCAATTAGGCAAATCATCCTCTTCCTCGTTGTTCTGATGCATTTGAAAAATGGATTTTGTGAGTTAGGTGAACGCACCCTAAAACATGTTCACTATCTCAAGCACTTCACAAAGAAGGGAATACTAAACAGTTGCCATAATATGAACAGTAATCAAAACCTATTGAGGAAAGACCAATGTTAATAGAGTGATTTCTCATTTGGCTTAGGCACAGATAGGCAAACTTTTTCAAAATTTACCGCTACGGCTTTTTTTAAATGGAAGAAGTTTGGTGTGTGGAACAACCACATTTCTTCCCAACTGGTGTTCTAGCGCACCTAGAGCAATCTTGGTGAGAAGAGCCTGGGTAAGAGAGTGGTAATCGACGCAACCCAAGGAATAACTGTGGCTGACTTCCACAGTTGCAGCAGGTGGGTGGCGGCTAGGAGGGTTGGGTGGTGGCGAGAAAGCCACAAAATGAACATCACTGCCAAGCTCTCACCAATGGGTGGGGCTGGCTTATGGAAGAGGTTGTGCAAAAAAAGAACCCGCCCTCTCCAAAGTTACATAAAAAACTATGAGAAAACTATGAGAAATCGAGAATTCTCTGGCTCAGCAAAGTAGCCTCCCAGGAGAGGACGTGAAAATGGTTCACCAATGTTCATTAATCAACTGAGGGAATGAGAGGATCCCAAAATCAGGTGTGAAAACCTTGTTGCATAATTCCCGGAAGAAAGACTCTGGTTGTACTAGTTATTTTTTTTTTATGATTTTTGGCATGAAACATTGAAATGAAACAAAAATTGGAAAGGCCCAGCATGACCCAATGGAAAATTGGTGTGTTTTTTGTTTATTAAAATCTACCGTTATACAAAAGAATCAGAACCCCAATTGCCAAAAGTTTTATTTAACATTTAATTACTTTTTTTTTTTTTTAAAGGGGGTTATTCCCATATGGGCATACATTTATAAATTCCTTGCCATAGGTAAAAACATTTCTTCAATTGGAGTTGGTTAATAAAAACAATGTTTCTGTTGACGATAATTGTCTCATAAATGTAGGCATGTTGTTCCCTTAGATATAGAAAGAGAGAGCTCCCTAGGATGCGAACACGTTCCATACTATGGCAGAGGTGGCAAGACATGCACCAACAGGATCAGCAATCTTACCCACAGGAAGGCGTGTGGACAGTATTAACCCTGGACTATGTTATTTATATACAATAACCTGTGGTTCATTTGGGCACTCAATCAGATCAGAGGTGGAAGGTATTCCGAGGAAGCGAGAGATGGTTAGATGAGGGACAACAAGGCGTATATTCTATGAAGAAATTAAGAGGGAGGAAAACCGTTGACGAACCTTTTTTTAATAACATATTGAAGAAAGAAAATGTTTGTAACCTATGGCAAAATAACATGCATCTGAGAATGTGAAATTTGCCTCAGAGAGGATACCCCTTTAAGAGGATGCTTTATTAAATTCAACCAATCAAATGGTTGTTTAATCCTATGGATGGTGTAATATAGTCATTAATCCATCCTAGAGAAATATAAGGAATACCTACCACTTGTAAGTGGCAGGTTTCAGATGGCAATACGGGCCACAGCTCAGGGTGCGGTGCTGGTGCGGAGTTATTCTTAGTTAGTGTTTACAACCGCGGTATCGCGGGTTAAAACACTTTTTTTAAACTTTATAGCGGCGCAGGCAAGGTCCTGCGCTGGCGCTTTCCATGCGCGAGGGGGCTTCATTCATTACCTATGTAGCCGCGTGCACGGTAAGCGTACGCCTACCTGAGCCGGCTAAAGTTTTTTAACAAGTGTGTTTTAAACCGCGAACGCTAGGTTTTTTTTAAAACATAACCTCTAAATAGCTCAGAGCACCAGGTCACTGAGCCGGTGCTCCGGTTATTGCCATCGGCCCTGGCCCACTCTCACGTGGTAGGTTTCTTTAAGGAAGATTATTGTGGATTATTGCTAGGACGGTCGCGGATTATAATACATCCAAGCCTACAGTTATACTTGTGGGATTTGATTGAAGTCATTAGTCTGGTTTAATCTTAGCCCTATTAAAATAAATTTGTGGGGGCTGATAAAAGGAAATTACACGCACAGAGAACGCGACTTGAATACAGACATTGCCAGTCATTCCTAGTTAAATGGCTTAATTCAGATTCTTAATTAGAAGTTTTGCCTGCCAAAGTGTTTTTGCATTGCAAAATGGTCAGTTCTTAGCAAGTAGCTGCCATTCATTTAATTCCATTACTCAATTCGATCAACTGGATATACATGTGTGCTTTCCTCTGATAATTCAAGCAGGACATGTGATTTGTTGTCACTATAGTGGTTTTACTAAACTGTGATTGCGTCATGCAGCTTCAATTCTATCTGTGTTATCATATCATGTAAATAAAAAAGGGTATTGTCGTCAATGGATTGACAGTTTTAACTGTTAGTATGTCAATGAATACTTAGGTTGTGAACGAAAGAAATTGGAGGACAGATACAGTTATTAGACGTTAAGACCATTCTGTATCTGATACCAATACCGTCAAAGTATGCCTAATAATAATATCAATTTGTGCCCAGAAGGGTCCTATATGGCCAGACAATTCTGGGAGGGCAATAATTTTTCTCTCAAAATTGGCGCTAAAATAAACAACCTATTTTATACAATGCAACAACCCCATAAATATCCCAGGGAGATATATATGATAAAACAGTAACCTGTAAAATACATGATCAGAACAATACTACTATCTGTTTTATTAAGAGCTGCACAAAAAATTTGTCCAAACCAGAAGTATTTTAGTCTACTAGTTTTTTTTCCTGAGGAATGCACTGATTCTATTTATTGGCAGGTAACTTTCGATTACATGGTTTTTAAGGTTATTGTGGTTATGGTGTAATAAATGGAAATGTAATGTATTTAGTGTTATTAAAAAGGATTTAATGTTGTACCACCCATTAGAGATGATAGTGACCATTAGGCAGCTGCAACGGGGCCAAGATCGGGGGGTGGGGGGGCATGTTCACCAAAAACGGTTTAATCATAATCTGTTAGGTTGGATTTGCACCAGTTAATGACGAAGAATGAAGCAGATTAAAAAACAAAACCCTGACAATCTATTTCGAAAAGGAATAGATTGCCAACTGTAGATAGCACTGACTTGTTTGAGTGGAGTTGGTTCAGGAAGTCGCCCAGTAAAGCCGGAACCTGTTTGGGCGCAATTCCTTTTGGAACCGACTTCAACAGGACAAGGATTGTTGGGATGGCCAGTCAGGGGGGGGCCTGTGGTTGTTCATACACGTCCGCAACCTGAGCAAACAATCGCCCTACTGCCCAGAGTGCCCCTGGACGGATGGAACTTCATTTTTGCCTGTTAGGAGTACCCTTCACTTGGCCTGTTGGAAAGTCCTGAAATCAAATATTTGTGCTCAGGAAACACCACAACGTTACCTTTGTGCTGGTTTCTGTATGGGACTGTTCAAAAGGTAATCGTGCAATGGCAATCGGGATGCCGGACTTCCTTATAAACTGTTTTATTTTAAGAAATTGTCATCTGTACGCCAGGAGGAAACGCCTCATGGCACAAGACAAACATTGTCACATTGGGGATGATACCAAAGTGCGGTAGCTTGCAAACATGAGGGACTCTATTCAATCAAGGGTCGGCAGGAAAGAACCAAGATGAAGAGGAGATGATTGGGATCCTTCTCCACTTGTTGTGTCACGCGCGGCGACACAACATGTCCAAGAGGAAGCAGGCAGGGGTTAGGTCTTGATCAAGGATGTTTGTTGTAGTGAGTGAAGAGAAGGTCAGGTATGAAAATATGCAAAAAGCTTTACAGGAATGGGTAAAAAAAAGAAAAGAAAACAATCCTCTACTTCCCGGATCCTAGTTCAAAGCCGTTCCTCCGGGCCAAACCAGTTCCTTGCACTGTTAAAAAAAGATTAACCACCATCGAAAACATTGCTGTCTAAAGTTGGGAATCTGTTCTTTCTGGAATTAAATATACTGGTTTGGTTTTAATTCTGCATCATGTATTGGGTTTCATGCAAGTCATTCTTGCTGTGAACGGGGTATACCTTAAAAGGTGGTTTTGTAGCAAAAGAGGCATGTTTCTGGAAAAAACTCATTGGCTATTTTCCCAGATTCCCCCTAGTGGAGTGTCCAATAGTTATAAGTCTCCAACACACCTACAGGTAAGCAATATTGAGCCAAAGTCTCTGTTAAGGAGAGCCTTTAGTTCCCTAAGTTCCCTAGAGCAGCGTTCTCAACCTGTGGTAGGACAGCCCAGGGGGCGGTTCGAACGACCAAAACAGGGGTCACCTAAAGCCATTTTAAAGGACACAATTTTATTGCCGTTTTTGTAGAGGAGATCGCAATGGTTCTGGCGGGGTCAACGCAACCGAGGAACTGTATTATAGCGGGGGTCCAGTACACAAGGTTGAGAACCATGCCTTAAAGCTTTTTATTATTACCTCCAAATGAGACGACTCAGCATCATGAATCGTTAAAACAAAATGCCACCCGGAAGTCACCTGTGGCTGGAGACGGTTCCATGAGCTATGCTATGTTTTTGGCTTTTTTAACTGCCTTTGTCAGCATTCTAAATAATTTCAGACTTATTCAACAAACTATAGTTCGCTCCGAAATCCTAGGCCATTATGCCGGGAAACTGTGGAGAATTTTTTTCTATGCTTGCCTCTACTAAAGGTGTGAATTATGCCTACATGGAAAAAAAAAAATTTCGACTCCAAGATATCTGACGGACATTATCCAAGGGGGAGACGGCGGTAATCGGTAGGTATAAGGTGGGTTCCAGGTTGTTTAATGGACAACTATGACCTGCAGTCTTTTGCTTTTATGTTGTTAGTGTTGGTGTTGTTTTGGAGGACATTGCAAAACACCATGAGCGACATGTCACCCTATGTTGGGTGGTTACTCACTAACCATTTTGCCTTTTTTTCTCCTCAATCCCCCTGACGCCGATTTTAATTCACCATATGTTACTCACGCGTTCTGCTTTTCCCCACTTCATACCGCTTCTTTCTGAGTAGGGAGAAAGTGTACCGAAGGGCCATTGAAATGAAATTAACAGGATTCACGTGTCATTTAACAGCCCTTATTTGTTGATTTACAGCATTTTAATTTTATTGATTTGGGCCAGGCCCATTTGCGGCAGCTTCGTCTCATTCTTCCTCTTTGCCCTACCTAGGGAATGACTGTGCTGGGATGGCCATGGTGCGCACTCCTACTAGGTCTTAGTAGTTGTGGGACCACTCAGATTTAATAATGAATGTTCCATTGTCATCTGCTGGTGAAGTTTAAGAGTTCGTTTCATGTTAGTACAGGCAGTCACTAGTTATATAAAGAAAGATAGGTCCGTAGGTTCTTCCTTAAGTTAAATTTTTATGTAAGTCGGGAAACTGATAGTTTATTAATTGAACCCCAGCCAGAAAATTTTTTTGGGTCTCTAGTGAACAATTGGATTTTAAATAAAATGTTGCGGTTATGACTCCTAGCAGTATGATTATTGTACCTAGGACTAAAAATAAAATACAGTGAATTACCAACATCCGCAGGTGTTTGTTAAAACTAGGGGTCATATGATTCTATACGGGTGAGGGACACCTGTATGTTGTTTGTTTGTATTGTTCCCCCAGGTTTTGATCTTGTTTCTTGTGTGGCTAACCCCCCCCCCCCCCCCCCCCCCCCCCCATCCTTTAAATCCTTACCCATATGACACACCTCATGACTGTATTAAGTCTATGCTCATTATAATGCCGCGCCTCTAAACAACCGGGTTAAAGGGCCAAATTCTATACTACCTGAACAAGCAATACTGTAGTGTAATGCAAATTTTTCAGAAAACACATTTATAAGACGCTTTTGTTCCAGGGGGTTTTTCTCCAGGCAGTACAATTGATGGTATTAAAAAAAAAAAAAACATGCATCTTAAGGGGTTTTAACCTACCGCTTGTTTTTCTCACAGGGAAAGCACACATGACCTGACATACGAAAAATTGTGTGTTTTCTAATTTGATCTCAGTATATCTCAAAGCACCCCCAAGTGACTTAGCATATGAAGGGCCACAGAAGTGCTGGAAACACTGTAACCCCAATCCCCAGTGAAGTGGTCAAGTAAGTGTTAGTTTGCAGTTGCAGCACTTCTAAGAATTGCACAGTAGACATTAATAGACTTCTTTTTGTATTACTCATAATTAGTGACGAGTCGGGCTGGAGTGGTCGATCTTTAAGGTTGGTAAACTAATAAAAGCCCTCAAAAACTATGTCTCCCAAAAAAGCTTGATGTGAACTTAAAATAAATTGCAAATATTAAAAAACACCTCATAACACAAATAAGCGAAAATCAGGAATTCCCTGGTATAGCTATTCGCGATTAAGTACCTTATGGCAGAAAATGGGAATTTTAATTCCAACAATATTCTAATGAGTACAATCACGTAGTAGAGCAGAAAAGAAATGGCAATGCAGCTCCTTAATCATTACATATTAGATGTTCATAGGACTAGGAGGACAGTGGGGAAATTAGAATTCTGTACATATTAGGCTTCATTCACACTAACATATGGGGACGTTAACGTCGCAAATTTTGCGGCCGGAATTATCCACCATAGTCGCCTTAGGGCGCTCGGACACATGCTATAAATTGGCTTGTAAAACGATACATTGCGGCTTATTCTTCTTATGGAAAAGGAGGCAGTGAGCAGCATCAACATTCCTCCTCTCAGCACGCACAAGTGTGCCCGCAGCCGTAGTTGAACTATATATTTCGGCTATAAGGTACTAGTACATGTGCTTACTGCCTAGGCCACACTATTTGAAATCGTTATTCTTAATAGAGATTATTATTTATTGGGGGGATTCAAATAAGTATTTTAATTTACATGGAATTCACTTTCGGTGGGCACCTAGCTTCTTTGAATGAAAAAAAAAAAAAAAAAATACAATACCAATAAAAGATAAATCTGTAAGCTTTATTATTATGTTGTTAACTAGCTACCAGTTTCATTTGTCGGATCCGTCCCTAAAGAGGAACGCATTCAAGGATCCCTTAGCAGTGTGATTACGCAGCGTAGTAGAAAATAAACATGACGAGATAATTGGACGTGGCATGTCAGCCTTTTATGTAATGCTTCCTTATCTCACAGTGAAACTGCATCCTGTCTCACATACTGGACTACATGGAGAAACCCCATGCATTTTAGATTAGATTGAAATTTTCCTGTCCTAGAGTTAATATCCCCGTGAAAAAAAACCTTAAAAAAATCACATTTTTTAATAGCATTAAAAAAATGATAAAATTGAAGTGTGCTATTTCGTAAATGTTAGGCCCTTTCACACTAGCATTTTTTTCTGATGTACGGTAACCGTACCGTAACATTTGGTATGATAGCATACAGGCCACTGAATTTTCAAAGGGAAATTCTGTTCATCCATTTGAATGGAGTAAACCAGAGTACCATATGTACACAGGAAAAAGAGAAAGAGCTTGCTGTATTGTTTCCGTAAGTACGGCCATACTGTATCTTTCCCATAGAGAGGAACATGAGTTCCATGTTTATTAGGACTCAATGCACACAATGATATACAGCCACACAATTTCTGGCCAAAAACTGCCCTAGATGCTTTATGGCGGCCGTCGTATGATTTTTTTCCCATTACGTACGCAGGGCTGCACACGTACCTATGGAGCTGAAGGAAGGCGCCAGCGCTCGCCTCCAGCAAAACGTATGTGCCCCAGGCATGGCAACATCACATGATGGACGCTTACAATGTGAATACATGAAGTTATAGAATATTCTCAGTCAACCCATTTTAGAAAGCCTTTTTTTGTGCGCCTTTTATAGTCTGAAAAAATCAGTAGTTAAAGTGAGTGAAGTACAAGCCCTCCTCTGAAAACTGTAAGAAGATAAAAGGATTTCTAACAAAAATGGTGTTTTTATTTTCTACACTAATCTTTCTCTCTTAATTTTGCATGTACTCATGTGTGGCACCTTCCTCCCACTCCATGTACTTAGGCAACTCCGATACAACTAGGAGCTAGTAATAGTTTTCTGTAATAATTTACCTCCTGAGGGAGTGAAGGTTTGATTGAAAAGAGCTGTATTCAAAAATTCGACATAACTTACATACAGTGTTGGCATGTGCAACAACCATGCATGTATAGGCTAGGTAGTGTTGCAAAATTGTCCCTTCTCAATTGTAGGAGGCTGCTCAACTAACTAGAAGTACTTGCCTGGTAAAACTTGCAGCGGAAAACCACTGCGGGGTGCCAGAGTGAAGATGCTAATTGTCCTTAACTCAATGACAGCCTTGTCTTATTGTAAAGAAGCTGGAAGGATGGAGTTCTGCACCTGATACGGGAGAGTATAAAAACCCCTTGTGGGCAGGAGAGCAAATTCCGAAGCAGTGGAGAGAGTAGGAAATTGCTGTGTTGCAGGCGCCAGGCCACACTACCAGGAAGCAGATGTGGTCATCCAGGGCCTGCTGCATGAACTGCTAGCTAGTCAGGAGATTAAGCCCAGAGCGAGGTCCACTGTCGGACTCAGCTCATCTACCACAGCCTGAAGTTAATACCAGGATTGTGAGCAACCCTTCATGGGACGAGATATCTCTACCAGCTTTCAGCTGCTGAACTCTACGTTGATGTTAGGGCGTTTGTTGGCTGTTTTCAGAAGGTTCCAATAAGACCGTGAGGTGTTTTTAATTGGCCTCGGTGTGATCATGGATAGGCTGTTTCACACATCATAGGCTCACATCCTGATCCACCAGGGATATCTATACACACCCATGGGTGCCCCAAGGAGAAAACTCATACCATCAGCCTTTCCTCCATACACACACCACTGCTGGCAACTGCAGGCGATTAAGCCCGTCCTCTGGTCCCAATCGAATACCAAGCAATGTTGTGACATAGCATGCCCAAGCCGCCATAAGAAGCCATCTGGTATTGGGCCCCAGCTGTCTCAGCCACCCAAAGGTAGGTAGGCCCCGGTGGGGGGATGTGACCATGAGAGTACACAATTAAATTAAGATTTATGCCTAGCAGATTGCTGGAAAGTACAGATTTATTACTTCCTTACTCTGTGTCAAATTGCATACTACTCTAGCAAAAAACCCTGAACAAATTCAATTTCCCATACGATGGGACTCTCCCTCTGCTGAAGTGAAAAAACAAAAAAAAGTGGACGGAGAGGGGAGAGGGAGGATGGAACATGGGGTGCTGCGGGTGCTTTTGTGCAGGGTGGTTTGCTCACCAGGCCGATGCTTTTTTGAAAATAAACAGATTCTTAAAAGGAAGATAAGGGGCGAAGAGAGGTAGTTGCTGAGGTAAGAAGTTGAAACTTATAGTTACATGTTGCCACAGAGTAAGCCAGGAAGGTTGCATAGTACTCTTAACGACACTGTATAGATCTCTGTCACCACTACTGTGGAGAAGCTCAAGGATTCCTCCCAGCTTTCTCTGTCAATCATACATTAATCATTTTCAAAATCATCTTTCTTTATTAGTAAAATGAGTTGATCACTTGTCAGAGGCTGTGATGTCCCCGTTACCCTCTCCCTCCCCTGCTCGGTACTGTATGTAATGTATAGTAACAGCATTCGCTAGTGTCGGGGTTATTGCTCGGACATACACAGTGAGAGACCCAGACATCAGCTTACCACAAGTATCCTGACATGTTCTTTATAAAATGGCTGCGGAGCAGTGTATCTCCCCTATACACACAAGGCTGCGGGGTGGTGGCACAGCCACCAGGAAGCACATGGAGGAGCCAAGTACACCATCTACCTCACATATTTTTTCAGCTGCAGTCAAGCATGGGGGGTGGCTGTGCCTCCCACTCAGACGAGTGGACAGCTTTTGAATATGACATTGCCTCCATTGCGAATTCTCACGGGTATTTGATACAGTTTTCGGACCTCATTTCTAAGTTTACGGCGCGTGTTAGATCTGGTTTTCGTTTCAATGTTTTTTTGACCGTTGCAAGAGTAGGGTACAGAAAAAAAGATGGGGGGGAATCAATGAAAGCAATTGACATAACAATAATAAACACAATGGTCTGCAAAACCTCAAGTTTGTAAAATCTAAAGAACCGCTGGATACATTTAGCTAGGCAAGAATTCCAGCAACAAATGAGATAGGGAGGGAAAGTGGTAAGGAACATAGGGAGGACCTTCCCATATCTCTTTTCTTTGGGAAGTAAGGGAGGGGTCTGTTGAGAAAGGAATGTTCATCCTTTAGATCAGACTTCAATTGGATATGCCTCCCACATCTGCATGTTCGGTTACCCTTAACACTGTGGTGTTAATGTAATAGTTGGGCACGCGTCGGGTGCGGGTACATGGAGAGGGATCAGGGTGAGCTCTCCATAGCGGTAAGGGGCTTGCGGCATATTGCAGTAGTAAAGCCCTACCGGTAACACCCAAGTCAGTGCTATCAACGATTGTGGGGTGATAACCCGTCGGGATTGCCGGCAAGCAAAGCTGGCTGGAACATGTCTCTCCCGTGAAGGTATGGGGAAGCAGGCGATTGGTCGCCACGACGCCTCGGTTTTGCAAAAGACCCGGCGTCTCTTTTTTTAACCCATGCATTACAATGTGACCCGATTTACACATTTTAAAGAATATTGGGAAAAATCCCAATATACTCCAGTACTGTAGTATGATAGTATATGATAGGACAATCAGAAAACCTAGTTAAAGTAACCTAGGGTCCGGAAAATGAAAGTAAAAATGAAAAAAAAAACAGTTAAAAACATTGTAATAAAACTAAAAATTCAAACCACCCCTTTCCAGAATGTCTATAAATAAACAGTAAAAGGCAAATACACAATAGGTATCAACGCATCTGAAATGCCCACTCAAAATATATACTACCAGTATATAAATGTTGTGCCCAAAAGTTCAAAATGCAATTTTTTGCCATTTTGAAAAAAATCAAAAATTAAGTTAACGTAACTGAATATGTTCACCTAAAATAAAGGAACTACCGTTATGACATGCACAGAGGTGTTTATTTTAAAAGCATAACAAGGTAGAGCAGTGTTATTAAGGGCAATTAGTGGATGATTAGACAACTAAGATAGTCACCTAAGTTGTCCTGCAATCTTCTCATTATGACTCTAGAGGTACAAAATACTATGTAAATAATAACATAAGTAATAACAACATTTTATTCACAGAGTATGTATTTCCCGTCATCTAAAAGGATTTGCAGGCTAGTCTGGATCCTACAGAGAAAGAAGGTACGTACTGTGTGGAAGGGCCAGGAAGTTTAGTGCCTCCCACGTTTGCTTATGTTAATTTTGCATGTTAGAAGGAAGCAATGAAGAATGAGGATTTGAGATTGATTAGTGTGCTATAAAGTCATCTCATAAAGAGGCAAGGAGGAAATCCAACACGGTTAGAAACTGAAGAGAACTAGCCTTCACCAAGGTGTTCTAGTGTTATTGTAATCACTAGAAAACCATAGCGGTTGGAGTGTGGAAAGGAAGGGATATGTGTGTGAAAGGAAGGGGGGACTACAACATATGTTATTTCAATATATAAATGATTTTTCCTCTTCTGTTTAAACACAAAGTATTTTCGTTCTTTAATTGACGTTCTTGATTGGATGTATCACACATGAAAATAAAGTCATTAAAAAAAAATTTGTAAGATAAAGTCAATTCACTTCATCATCAATTTAATCAGTACATTGAGAATTAGGCAACACAAATTCACACAAACACCCCTGTCTGCCCCAACCAAGCAGAGCCAGACGGACACGTTCGAGGTCTGGAGAGGGAGGAGGGATGACAGTTTACGGCGGTGCACACCAGGAAAGATAGGACATGTCCTATCGTCCCGTGTACGGAGGGTACCGGTGCAGCATTCTCCGTGAGGCCTATTGATGTCTATGTGAATGAACCCTTAACGGTGGTCTATAGGGGGTTTTCAGATTAGTTAAGAGTAAATTAGCCTATTGCTAAGAGTTTGGATACTAGTGCTTCATTCATAGGAATAGAAGGACTTCTAATAATAGTCGGGCCATTAGCAGATGTTTATTGTGAGATGGGTGTTTCTGAAATTAGTCTGTGAAAAAAAGAGCAGCCCCAAGATGTGGGATGGGGTGGTGCCCCTATTTTACATCTTCTCCAGGCCCTTCCATATAATTCAAATATAGCAGTGGGATGATTAGGTGTTGTTCCATTGATGATATAGGATATTTCCATTTTGTTACAGGAGGGTCCCTTCCAAGATTCTCCTTCCCAGATATGAGCAAATGAGTGTATCCATGAGATGGCCCCCACAGATATGGGAAGGAATGTAGATTTATAGCAGTAAGGGTTAGAGGTTGAATTTGAGGGATAGCGACTCAGGACAACACAATAGTTTATTCCCCCCACCCACAAAACCAATAGTATCAACTGATTAAGTTTAGGAGGGTTTAATGCTAAACCAGGGTTTTTTATGTGGGACCAATAAAGAATCTGAATCCGGGATTGGATTTTAGTATAAGAAAGATTGAGTATGGCAATGTGAAGTGTTCTTTATAAATATAATAATTTGTGGATGTAACATCATTTTCGAGGCAGCGATTCTGCACATTTTATTTAAGTGTTGTTATGCATGGAAGATAGTTGTTTTTTATAAGGATTTATAATTGGGTATAAGGTTATCTCCAAATTTATGTTTCATCAAGGGGAAGGGATTTCCTGGATAGATGTATAAAAGTAGAGATTGGGATTAGTGCATAATTGGCGGGGGGATTCATTAGACTGGCGGTAGAACGCCCAGTCTAAATTTCCCATTGATGGGGGTCCTGCGTTATTCAGAGAAGTTCAGGCTATAGTGAATTTATGGGCGCAAACTCAACAGTTCTGAATGAAGAGCGGAAGGAATGTTGGAGTTTTTACTCTAGTATCCGCGCCAGACTCACAGAATATAGCAATGTGATGCACGGCCCGCCTTCCACCTGCCCGCCTGGCCATGCCCCATAGGATGTACGGGTCAGAGAAAATGCTTGAAACTGGCACGGAAAGTGAGATGCATGGGGTTCTCACACGAAAACCTGGCAGAGAAGCTCCAGAATGAATCTCCCCCAAGAGTTTATAGTAAGATGTTCAGGTTTCCCAAGGGACTGACTGTTCGCTGGGAATGGATATTAAAGCTTTTATTGCAAGAGTGCTATGCACGTTTTTAAAATATAGTTTGGTTTACTTTGTGCCAAAAGGCTGCACAGTTGTGGTGAACACGGTGAAAGGGAAAACTTCTTTATAGGAACTACTCAGTAATTTTAATTAATAATCCAGCATAGTTTAGATTTTCTTTGTACCCATGTTTTTTACTACTGCCAGTAGAAAGCCTTACTCAGCATTAGATTCAGAGTATAATTTCAATCAGATGGGTGATCCTGAACTGACAGTAAGTAACAGTTGCCATCATCCATTGATGTAGAGAAATGCAGTTTTGACTCAATTGTTTGGAGTTCATGTAGTTGGTGACAGTTCTTGTAAAGTGTCCACCTTAGGCAAGGTGACAAAAGCTTGAGATAGATGCACAGCTAGTTTTTCTTTCTAATCTGCAGACCATCTCTGTATTATTCTCGCTAAAGACCTTAATTTTGGGTGACACAATAACATGAAGTAGGGTCCCTAAGCAACTCACCTATAAAAATTTTATGGTAAATCACACAATTGTTTACTTTGTTAATATTTGTATATGTTATAGAGGACTTGTCACCGCGAATATGGGTCTAGAGCTGCTCCTCATGATACGAGCTCCATAGCCCCAACTGCTAGTTTTGGAACATACCAAATAAACGCAAGCAAATATTGCACTACATAGCCTCAGAAGACGAACCAAGCTTACAGAGTCCAGTGGTACTCATGAGAAGGAGGGTTATCCGAGGCGCTATGGTGGGTAAGGTTTAGGACCGGGGGAGGGGAGGGAATAGCAGAGGAAGGAAAGGGGAGCGCCTCGGACACCCTCATTAATAGGTTCTGAGGGCTACATAGTGCAGTGTTTGATAGCTTTCTGTTACATTTTGATGTTACGAATGAATTAACGATACGTTGCCTTTGTAAATGAAAGTTTTGTTAACAGCTGTTTCATAGGCAAATCTCTCTTAAAGATGTTGTAAAACAAAAGAAAGAAAAGGAAACGAGTCCAGAGCAGACTGGAGGGGTGCAGGCAGCCGTAAAACCCCTTGGCTGGGGTCCCATAGTAAATCAGTAAAATCGGAGCACTTCCGAAGGAAATGAAGAGAGGGTGATCTTTATGCATCAGTGCAACGTTTCAGTGTGAGCACACATCCTTGTGTCAAGCATTAACGTGTACAAACACATATCAAGTGGTAAGGACCAAGAAGCAAGATGCTGAGTGGTCAACGAGACCAATCAGCTGTTGTAATGCATAAATGCAACCTGTGATACACCCCTCTCAACCACACTTCCTTCTCAATACCAAATCACAGAAATATTACATTGCCAATTTGAATATTTAAGGTGACAGATGACCAGAGCTTTATGCGTTTTAGTCCAAATTGAACCAGAACAATGATTGAAATGACTGAAAACCAGTGTATATACGTGTTTAACAGAGTTAACCAAACATTTTCTTGAGGTTGGGTAAAATAAATCACATAAAAGCATCCAGAATTATCTTGCAACTTGACAACATAAAGGCAGAAAACAGAGCCAATGCAAATACATAAAGACAAATGGCAATTTGTGCTAGGGTCCTTGCAGGTGCACCAGAAAACTAGCATTATCTCCGTTTACAGAATTGCCATTGTTTCTTTTATAAAATCATTGTAATTAATTTGTCATTACTATAAATGCAGGACGTAGAAAGTATCAACCTGCGGAAGAGAGAGCAGGCAAAGACAACAGGAAAACAGAACTAGGAATAAAGAAATGTATACTCCTAAGCCTTATGTCTGTAATATTGAACATGTTATAACAATGTAAGTAAAAGGTGGCAGGTAATTTCTCTGTCAACTTATTGATAATCTATTAGCTAAATAGGAATTTGTTTTCTGGCGATGTCCACTATACGTATCGTTTGCACAGAAAGTTAGGCTTTCACCTCAATCCCAGTACATGTAGTGAACCCACCTTCAGATTATAATGATTGATAAAAACGAGAATGAGCGAACATAAACTGCGGGTACTCGTATTCGAGACGAACTTTCCGATGCTCGAGTGCTCGTCTCGAATAACGAACCCCATTGAAGTCAATGGAGACTCGAGCATTTTTCAAGGGGACCAAGGGCTCTGCACAGGGAAGTTGGCCAAACACCTGGAACCTCAGAAAAGGATGGAAAAACCACGGAAATGGACAGGAAACAGCAGGGGCAGATGCATGGATGCCTTGAGGCTGCATAATCGCACCATATGCAAAATTATGGGCAACAGCGGCCATGACAGAGTGAGCAGAATGAAGCTAGATAGCATCTAAAACATCCAATAATTGACCCGACACTATAGGGGGACGGGCATGCAGAGGGGCCAGGCAGGAGAGAGTGGCATGGCGACATACCCTAAATGGACTCAGGCTTCAAAACCAAGGGTGGCAGAGAGGAACCAAAGGACGGTGAGCAAGACGCGATAAAATAATTATCGGTAATGATAAAGTTTGCCAGTAATTTTGGATACAAAGCAGGGTGGCGGACAAAGGTAACCTATGGAAGCCATGAAAAACAACCCAAAATTCTGCCTGACACAGCTCGTTTGATAAGGGGACCATGTATGGAGGCAGTGAACTAGTAGTAGATTAAAGGTGCTGCAGTTAAAACTATGTTAGTTGGATCTTGGCATGGAGCTGGCGCTCCGCTGCCAGGCGAGCTTTCGCCAATCCAAGCCCCTGTCTATAGGCTACTCCCCAAACAGCACTTCTAAGAACCTTTTGTATAAGATCAAGTGTAGTAGCGTTCTTATAAGTTTAGGATATGGCGGGTGAGGGGAATGTAAACAGATGCGCAAGAAGCGCTGAAATAATATCCCTAAATGGTAAAAGTTTGCAAGTATATTTTGTGGATTACACAGCAGGGTGGCGACAAAGTTAACAACTTTGATGTGGAATGCCCTGTAATAGCTCTTGGGCGGTGTGCCTTTTATCGCCTAGGCTCAGCAGTTTCAGCACCGCCTGCTGTCGCTTAGCGACGGCACTGCTGCTGTGCCTAGAGCTACCGACTGATGGCGCCATGCCCACGGATGGTAATTCGGAGGAGGAGGAGGGTTGGGAGGAGGTATAGTAGGCCTTTGAGACCTGGACCGAGGTAGGCCCCGCAATTCTCTGCGTCGGCAGTATATGACCAGCCCCAGGGTCAGACTCGGTCCCAGCCTGCACCAAGTTAAGTGTAGTAGCGTTCTTATAAGTTTGGGATATGGCGGGTGAGGGGAATGTAAACAGATGCGCAAGAAGCGCATGATGCGCATGGAGCTGGCGCTCCGCTGCCAGGCGAGCTTTCGCCAATCCAAGCCCCTGTCTCTAGGCTACTCCCCAAACAGCACTTCTAAGAACCTTTTGTATAAGATCAAGTGTAGTAGCGTTCTTATAAGTTTAGGATATGGCGGGTGAGGGGAATGTAAACAGATGCGCAAGAAGCGCTGAAATAATATCCCTAAATGGTAAAAGTTTGCCAGTATATTTTGTGGATAACACAGCAGGGTGGCGACAAAGTTAACAACTTTGATGTGGAATCCATGAAAACAACCCAAATTTCTGCCTGACACACCTCGTTTGATAAGGGGACGATGTATGGAGGCAGCTATATGGACGACTTTTGGAGGTAGCAGAGAATCACTCCTGCCTAACAGTAAGCTAATAGAACACCCTAACGCTTTCCCTGACCAGCAGCAGCTCTCTCCCTAGCGGCATCCAGACACAGAATGATCCGAGCAGCGCGGGCAGCGGCTAGTCTATCCCAGGGTCACCTGATCTGGCCAGCCAACCACTGCTATCGACGTGTAAGGGTACCACGTCATGCTGGGTGGAGTGCAGAGTCTCCTGGCTTGTGATTGGCTCTGTTTCTGGCTGCCAAAAAGCAAAACGGCGGGAGCTGCCATTTTCTCGAGCGGGCGAAGTATTCGTCCGAGCAACGAGCAGTTTCGAGTACGCTAATGCTCGAACGAGCATCAAGCTCGGACGAGTATGTTCGCTCATCTCTAGTGTTAACCTTTTAGATGCTTCACAGGGGTTAAAACAAAATGGAGGTGTAATGCACTACCACATTCCTTGGTGCCCAAATTTAATTCAAGTTCCATATATTATTATTATTAAATATATAATATATTATTATTTTTTGATTTGCATGAAAAATTCAAAAATGCAATACTATAATCTTTATATCACAAATATACACAAATCGTAGGATTTCATACGAGTGCCAGCGTATGATAAATGTCCCCCCTTGTGTCATAAATTCCCCTCCTTATAATAATCAAAACACCAATATATAAACAGCTATATAGACCAGAAATGGTTAAAAACACTTAAAAAGTGTACATATCTACAATATACCAAAAAACAATTGTTACACCCTATCTAACACTCTGGCTGCCTAAATGAATGATGCAATGGATGATTCAATCTGTGTATAATCACATATAAAACACCTAGTACACCAGAATATGCGTATATTGAAATATAGCAAGATAAAGTGCACAGTACGTCAAACCCATCAATACCAGTAATGGCAGAGCATCCAAAGTATCCAGGGTGTGAAATGCTTCACACGTGTTCTGTCACTCGAGGTGACTTCATCAGGGGAAAAGGTACTCAGAATTTTTGTGGCTTATCTATTTAAATGTTGTGGGAGTTCCCCCCACCCTATCCCAAAAAATTATCTCACCTGTGTGGGGTGTACCACCACACCGGAAGTTAAAGACTCAGGATCAAAAGCGGACAGATATGAGGGGCATCAGCATCTACATTCCATTGCGCATGTGCAAGAAAACAAATCATCATCCACCACATGCGTAAGTCATCTCAAAACCGCATGGGCAGATAGGCTGAATCGATCTATGTGAGCTCGACTTTGCTACTTAATAGCCCCATCATTACAAATATTACTAAATGCATTTTGCAGGCAAAGTGCAAACGGACTATATTTAATGCAGATTTGAAACTGTTCAACAATGTCCCCACCGGCATATAATTTTGCAGTACGGATATTGAACGGCGTATATCACCCAAGAGAATATAATCCCAGAAAGATTTATTTGAGAGTCACTATATGCACATGACTCCCATCCTTATTAAAGCACCATTTAACGTGAGAAAGTGAATCAATAAAAAATATAAATATGGTGTGGCGCTAGTATAGAAAAATATCTATGATGCAAATTTCAGTATAAATATGAGACTTGAGTTCGACGAAAACATAAATAAGTTAATTTATCAGATCAATGTTGTCGATCTGTATCAAGTTTTTAAAGCAACCAAGTGGTTACTGAAATGTGGCCAGTGCAAAATACATATATAGATAGTATATGAATAAGTGAATAGATATAATATTAATCTATATGAATATAAGAAAAGTAAAAAAGTATAAATATTTATTATTTCTGGCGAAATAATGTACATTTCACCGCAAAGATATATTCTGGCGTATACTCATGAATTCATTTTAGTCTAAGCATATATAAGCATATATATTAATCATCAGCTCGGTGTTACCAACCAGTATTAGGTTGTTAGGGCTGACAGCCAAAGTATTTCTAACAATGTCCACATATAACTGTTGCACAATGAAAATAATATCTTTTTAAAATCAGGACATAGTAAGCCAAATAATACCCATCAGTAATAGTGCAAAATGATATGTTACAAATAATATCCTGTCCAACAGATAAACGTGAAGTGAAGATAGTGAAGATTATAAGTAGAGATGAGCGAGCACTAAAATGCTCGTGTACTCGTTATTCGAGACAAACTTTTCCCGATGCTCGAGTGCTCGTGCCAAAAAGCAAAACGGCGGGAGCTGCCATTTTCTCGAGCGGGCGAAGTATTCGTCCGAGTAACGAGCAGTTTCGAGTACCCTAATGCTCGACCGAGCATCAAGCTCGGACGAGCATGTTCGCTCATCTCTATTCTCCACGCCTGACTGTTCTTGTGCTCCTCAGCTGTGGCACCCGCACCCGCTTCCTGTTCCAGGTCTCTGCTTTCTTGGACTCCGGTTCTGCGGGGAACTTCATGGATGCCGCTCTGGTCTCCCGGCACCACGTCCCTGTGATCCTTTTTGAGAATCCTCTGGTCATCTCCTTGGTCCGATCTGGTCTGGTATTGAACTGAGCCTTTTTCCCTGCAAGTCGGTGCTCTGCATGAAGAGAAGAGTGTCCTTCTATGTACTGCCACGCTCTACCTCGTCTCTTCTGCTGGGCCTTCTGTGGTTGCAGCTCCACGCACCTGTCCTAAACTGGCAGACTGGAGAGATTCTGTGCTGGGGTCCAGAGTGTTTGTCTCGATGAATGATGGCGCCTCTACCCGTACATGTCTTGGCCTCCTCTAACTCCCAAGCCTTTGCTGATGTTTTCTCGAAGAAGCAAACAGAGACTTTGCCACAGTACCATCCCTATGACTGCCCTGTGGATCTCCTGCCAGGTGCCTCTCCTCCCCGGGGTTGGAAGTATCCTCTTTCTGTTCCCGAGACTGCTGCTATGTCAGAGTATATCCAAGAGAACCTGCAAAGGGGGTTTATATGTAAGTCCTCCTCTCCAGCTTGTGCAGGCTTCTTTTTCGTGACTAAGAAGAATGGGTCACTCCGAACCTGTATTGACTATCACGTTCTTAACAAAGTCATGGTTAAGAATCGTTATCAGTTACCATTGATCAGGGTCCAAGGTTTTCTCCAAGCTGCAACTCCGTGGAGCCTACAACCTCATCAGGATCCACAAGGGTGACGAGTGGAAGAGTGCTTTTAACACTGGTTATGGACAGTGTTTCGTTAATGACATCTTCAGGGATCTGCTGTATACTTGTGTCGTAGTCTATAATGAAGACATTCTGGTATTATCTCCGGACCTTGAGTGCCACCAGTCTCACGTACGGCAGGTTCTTGGACGTCTTTGGGCCAACTGCCTCTACCCCAAGCTTTAGAAATGTTAATTTCACCAGCAGAGCCTTCATTTTCCCAGGCTATGTTATCTCAGACAGAACACTCCAAATGGATCCTGCCAAACTGTCTGCTGTTCTAAAATGGCCACGTCCAGAGGGTCTACTTGCCATACAGAGGTTTCTGGGCTTTGCCAACTATTACTAGCAGTCTATACCACATTTCTCCACTCTTGTATACCCCATCCTGGCGCTCACCAAGAAGGGCACTAACCCCTGCCCCTATTTTTTGACAGCTGAAGAAGCCTTCCCAAGGTTGAAATCCACTTTTGCCTCAGCCCCTGTTCTCACTAGGCCAGATACAGAAAAGCCTTTTCATCTGGAAGTTGATGCGTCCTAAGTGGGTGCGGTGCTCACCCAGAAAGGGCCTAAAGGCTGAACTCTCACTTGCGGCTTCTCTAAGACTTTTTCCGATGCAGAGAGGAATTAACCCATAGGAGATAGATAACTTCTGGCCATCAAACTTGTCCTGGAAGAATGGTGATATCTTTTGGAGGGAGCTCACAATCTGGTCTGCATATATACAGACCATAAAAATCTCCTGTATCTCCAAACAGCCCAACGTCTCAACTCTAGGCAATTATTGGTCTCTCTTCTTCTCACCCTTCAACCTCCTGATCCAATTCCATCCTGCTGAGAAGAATACGTAGGCTGATGCCCCTTCACATGCCTCTGATGTCATAGGCGAGGAACTAGCTCCTCGGCACATTATGTCTCCTGAATAGCTGGTTATTGCTGCTCCGGTGGATCTTCATCAACTACCTCTTGGCAAGACCTATTTCAGACAGGCTCTACGGAAGAAAAATCTGACTTGGGGACATTGCTCACGTGTGGCTGGGCATCCTGGGGTGCAGATCTGGTCAAGGATGTTTGGGACTTTGTGGCTTCCTGTGCCCAGAATATCCAGTTACATCTCAAGCCTATTGGTCTCCTTCTGCCATTGCCAATACCCAGCTGCCCGTGGTCTCACGTGACTATGGACTTCATCACCGACCTTCTGCCTTCAATACCATCATCTGGGTGGTGGCAGACCATTTTTCAAAATGGTCCCATTTTGTCCCTCTTCCTAATCTGCCATCTTCTCCACCTATTGCCAATCCCTTCTTCCATCACATCTGCTGGCTACATGGACTCCCAGCACATTGTTAACAGTTCGAGGGGTTAAATTCATCTCCAAATTCTGGCGTTCTCTGTGTAACTAGCTACAAGTAGAGTTGGACTACTCTTCCACCTATCACCCATAGTCTAATGGTCACTTGGAGAGAGTTAACCCGTCAGGACGACTGGTCCACTCGATTGCCATGGGCAGAGTTTTCCTATAATTCCCTAGACTCTGCTTCTGCCAGCTCATCACTTTTCTTTATCAACTATGGACTGCATCCATGCCCTCCTCTTCCTCTACATGTGTCCTCGGACGTCCCTGTGGTTGAAGAATTGGTACAGGATTTAAAGTCCATATGGGAGCAGACTCGCCTTTCCCTGCTAAAGGCTTTGCTTGGACCAAGCTCCAGGAGGATAAGAAGCGCAGGTCTCCTCCTGTCTTCTCTCCAGGTGACAAAGTCTGGTTGTCCTCCAGTTATGTCTGACTGAAGATCCCTGGTTATAAACTTGGTCCTCGTTTACTGGGTCCATTTGAGGTGCTTACTTTCATCAATCAGTCAAGTTGCGCCTTCCATCATGTGCATCTCGAACACTTTCCATGTCTCTTTACTCTCAGGTTTGTCTCAGGTACCTCCTCCTGCTCCTGAGGCTCACTCCACGAAGTCTTCGAGGTAAAGGAGGTCCTAGATATGAAGATGGTGAAGGGGTTCGGGCCGGAGTAGAGATTATGGGAACCCGAGGATAACATTCTGGACCCCAGTCTCCTGCAGAGATTCCTCCAGCCAAAGAAGAGGGGGATGCTGTCACGGGTGCTCCTGCGACCCATGTCTCGGGTCGTGGGCTCACACGTGATCCTCGGTGTGCCCCAGCACCCCTCCGCTCTGTCTTACCTCTCCTTGTTCTTGATTCCTATTCGGCAGCCGTGCATGCGCATTCCCATCTCCTAGGTCACATGTTCCCATCTCCTAGGTCGAGCGCGCCAGCTTCAGAAGATTTAAATGGCCAGAGCACCGCTAATTGCTGCTGGCCCTTTTTAGGAAATGAATATAGCCCGGAGTCTCCTAGCATTCCCTGCCGGATCTTCATGCTATATGCCATCGAGAAAGCTTTGTCCTGTGCCTAGTGCTTGTGATTGGATTCCCCATTGTGACCCCAGACCTGTTCCCGTTTACGCTCCTCCGCTGGATTCCCTGACCTCCTGCTCTGTCCCAGAATCGTTGCCTCCTGCCTTGACCATCTGCCTGTCCCCGACCACGAGATGGCCTGGCGATTTTGTACCACGACCTTGGCTGCCACCGCCGACAAGTTGCACCTGTGGAACGACCTAGTGGTACCACGCCGCAGCAAGACCAAGCCGCTTTGCGGCTGGCTCTGGTGAAAACCGGTGCCACTTAGACTCCGGTCTCAGGTGTTGGCTCATGTTATCTTCTGCGGTGGTCCAGGGGGTTCACTGACCTAGAAGCCTGACTTCGCTTATACTATCAATATATGTCAAAAGTGATATCTCTAAAATGTGTAACTACTGTGTATATATAAGGCAAATTTGACTCTTCAAACCAACATTAACGCATACATAAAATACTACTAGGAACCTGTAGAACTGTATTGTGCAGGGCCCTTGCAATAAATAAAAGATATGGTATTCAGATTGGATATTGCAAAATAGGAAAATAATATAAAATACGCACAAAACTTCGAACACGGGCTTGAGGTATATAGGGCTGGCTCCAGTTTAAGGAGGCCCCTGGGTGATAGAGCCTTAGTGGGCCCCTTTCAGAAAATTCACATCCTGGCACCAAAGCCTCCACCCAGTAGCCACACTGTCCCTCTCTTTTCCCCCACAGTAGCCACTCTGTCCCTTCCCACCCATAGCCACACTGCCCCCCCATAAGCCACATTGTTGTCTTCCCCCATAGCCACACTGTCCTCCCATAAAACGTAGCCACACTGTCCCCCCATAAGCCACACTGTCCCCCAATAAGGCACACTGTTCCTCCACCCATAAGCCACACTGCCCCCGCCCATAAACCACAATGTACCCCCTACATAGCCATGCTGTCCCCCCATAAGTCACACTGTCTCCCCTACGTAGCCACACTGTGCACCCATAACCCAAATTGTCTCCCCACCCATAAGCCACACTGCCCCCTCCCCCATAAGCAACGCTGCCCCTCATAAGCTACACTGTCCACAACCCATAAACCACATTGCTCCCGCACCCATAAGTCACACTGTCCCCCCCATAAGACACACTATCTCCCCACCCATAATCTACACTGCCCTCTCCCCCATAAGGCACACTGTCTCCCCACCCATAAGCCAAACTGCCACCCCCACTCTGTGAAACAAAAAAAACCCTCACTTTCCCTCGCTCTCCCTCAGTAGCGTCAGCAGCTGCCTTCTTTCTTCGGCATGTGACTGCTGTATGTGCCAGCTCCGAAGCCGGCACACATATCGCGTACAACTTCGAGCACTGCTTTGTGGGAGCAAGAAATGATGATTTATTGATTTTGCCTCCCGACGGTAAACAACAGGAGCCAGAAGGTGATCATTTATACTAGTGTTTCAAAGCAACACTGGTCCAATTGATCCGTGGCCCAAATTTTTTTTTTTCGCGACCCGAAAAAGCGGTGCTATTTTTTGTAAGTAAAATATAGCATACACAGGAGTATAATAGGTAATGGGACTGAAGACTGGGACATGTGCCATCATGTTGTTATATAGCTATGTATTCAGAAATGTTGGCAAATGTACAACTACTTATATCTTTTTGATAAAGATAGCTACAGTGGGTTGAAACTGCCAATTGTTATATATATATACATATACGGTATATAAAAATCATTTAATGATGCATATTCATTATAGGTTCACCTATTGAGTGACAAAGATTAGACTAATTTATAAAACAAAGTTATATTCAAATAACATTTATCAATGTAAGTTCAATTAAAATCATGTATCTAATACAACCAGGATAGGATCTCTGATTATCTGTACTGTTGTTTTAAGGGGATTGGCCAAATGTTGTGTCATTTGTGTTTGATCCATGCTGTGCTCTACCATTTCCTAGAATCTTAATATATGAGATAGAAAGATCCTTTTTTTTTTGCGTTTTATACTTGCCTTTTTCAGTGCTTTTTCACCGAACTATATGTTCTCGAGCAGTATTTTACCAGACTGGCCTTTTGTATTTGTAGCAATCAGCAAATATTTTACAGTCAATCACCATGAAGAAGGCTTCGCGTCGGTAAGAGAGAAATGTAATTGGTCAATTTACTTTGAAAGACCCGGGATCAAGGAACATAAGATTTCTTTTACTATCCGTCACAGCTGCAGGCCTGATGAAAAAAAACAGGTGGTATAAGAAACTTCTTCTATGGCACCTATACTTTATGTCGGAAGCACAATGGCTCCACTGCAATGAATGTAGGGAATCTCTGCTCAACCATTCACCAGCTTAAGAAGCTTGAATCAATCATAATTTTCCTTGGAGCTCTAAAGGGACAATTGAAATTTGCTAATAACGGCCCTGTGCTAATGTTCCATGACACTTTTTCGCTTGGCTTCAAACTTGCCAAGTACATTCTGCCTCCCACACACATAGTCCATAATATACACCAAGATAAACACTTTGCATTCCAGACGGTAGGCCCACCAGAAATGGGGCTGGTCTGTGCTGTAGACGCACTAAAATATAGCTCATACCTGCTGATAAATCTTACTGAACTCACTGCTAAGATGTCAACCTTAACACTCACTGGATTCCAAGCTCTATAGAAAAGCCATGTGATATAGGCATGGCTCAATCTTTGACTTTCAGCCATGCATATCGAGAAATGCCTGTCTAAAGGTGAAGCATACTTTATTTGGTATTTAAAATAAAGTCAGAGGAAAGAAAAAATGACTGTAGATGACTGTTAACATTTAAAGAATCTATTATACTGAAACAGTTTCAGAGACGTATTTAATTTTGGCAAAATCAGAAGTGTCTCAATAACAAGCTGTGTACAGGACAAATTCTCTGTGTAGACTGTGAAGGCAAAACTTTCCATGAAGTTACTAATTGATACTATGGGGGTCATTCATCTTTGTTCTGATTTTTTTTCTGTTATATTTGTGATATTTGTGGCGCATAAGTAAATTTGTGCAAAAATTTGTGACTATCACTCGCCCAGAAAAGTTTGCTGTAACTGAGTTTTCTTCAATGTTGCACCTGATATATCTTGGCACCCAGGTGTTGAAAACTGTTTGTGCAAAAGCACAATTTTTTGCGCAAACAAACTCCACTCCCCTGCTGACAGAAAATGATTGGAATGGGTTATTCAAAAAAGACACTAATTTGCAAAATGTCAATAGGCTCAGATGCCAGATTTATCAACCTCTAAGATGAATGAAGAAAGCCCAAATCTCAACCAAAAAAGCAGACACAGATTTCCAGATTAAAGATAATGGAATTATACCCCAAACTGCCTTAGACATGTTTATGGGCTCATTGGCTCAGCTTGCTCCATACACAGCTGGTGTCAGCTGTATAATACAGCTAAGACCCACCTGTTACTGCTGCAGTCCCTAACTTACTGACCCCATTTGAACCCAACCGCGGTACCTAAGTTACCATTCCATGGGCTCGGAAAAGAGCTCCCAAATGTCTGAATCACCATTTTTCCATCCACGAATATTTGAATAAAAAATTTAATATAAATTTAATATCGCACATACTGCAAAAAATGACACCTCACACAAGTCATTGTGAAAAAAGTGTGAAAAAATTATTAGCCTCAGAATTTGTCAAAATGGAAAATATTTTTTTTTTTATATAAATTTGATATCCCTGTGATTGTAGCGACGCAAATGATAAAAACAGAGCCCACAAGAAAATGCCACAAATGTGCTGCATGGAATATTAAATGGCGCCACTAAAAAGTACAATTTGTCTAGCAGATAACAAGCCCTAACACATCTCTGTAAACATAAAAATAAAAAAGTTATTGTTTTAGGAATGAGGGGAGTAAAAAACACAAGTGAGTGCTGCAGGGGTTACACCTTTGGGTCTTTTTCTAATGATTTCATTAATGAATTGCTTGTTTTTTTCTGTAAATGCTTCTTCTCACACTCATTTGTTCTCTGTGAAAAGATGTTTTTTCCCTTACATCGTTCACCACATAGGATACTTACTGTTATATTATGATAGATTAGGCAGCTTGGGGTCCTGTGATCATTAACATATTTATGATTTTATTTTTTTTATTTAAATATCAATTTAAATCATTTATTACATTTATTTTATATTTTTATTTTTTTTTATTTCGATATCCAGTGTATATCAGAAGTAAATACAGCATTAAATGCACTGCACAACTGGGCTGCCTTCAAGCAGGCACAGTCATCACTTACTGTTCAAATTACCGTAAGTTGAAGCTGTTTACTTCTATGTCTGTGTTGTCAAACTCTTCTTAGTTGGTAATCCTTTTCTATCAAGTAAACAATGGCTTATTGCTGAGGAATTTGCCACCCTTGTGTCTTTGGCCTCTGGATAAAATCTCCAAACTGCGTCCCTAAAAAGCTGTTATAATGTCCCCTAGATAACAGCTATATGCTTCATAAAATGACAACAATGTGCCCACCTGCATATACACACTATGACCCCTCAAATATTATAATACATACTACCATATTTTTCCCTCTCATTAATTCATTTGTTACACCAGCACGTCCTCATTAATTCAAATAGCACAGATGTACTTTTAAAACTTTGGTTAGCACACCACCCCCATTATATATGTACCCCAGAACAGTCCCCCAGTATATAAGTAGCCTAGCACATGCCTTCACTATAATTTAACATACCACATGCCCCCAGTATATATGTAACCCAACACATGCCCCAGTATATATGTAAGCCAAGCCAATATGTAACACATGCCCAGATTATATAAGAAACCCAGGCCAGCACATTCCCTTAATGTATAGGTGATCCAGCATACAACCCCAGCATAAAAGTAGCAGAGCACATGTCCCCAGTATATATGTAACCCTACATGCTCATAGTATATATGTAGCCCAGAACATGCCCAACTTGTATATATGTAGCTCAGCACATTCCCCAGTATATATGTAACCCAACACATGCCCCAGTATATATGTAAGCCAACAAATGCCCAGATTATATAAGAAACCCAGGCCGGCACATTCCCTTAATATATAGGTAATCCAGCATATACCCCCATCATAAAAGTAGCAGAGCAATGTCCCCAGTATATATGTAACCCAGCACATGCTTATAGTATATATGTAGCCCAGAACATGCCAAACTTGTATATATGTAGCTCAGCACTTTCCCCAGTATATATGTAAGCGAACACATGCCCTAAGAATATATACAGCCCATGCCAGCACATTCCCTCAAAATATAGGTCCAGCATATGCCCTCTCCCCATTGTAAAGGTATATATATGTAAGCCAACACATTCCCACAGTATATACAATATTATACAACTTTATTAATTGGTTTGGGGAAATTGTTTCCTAACATTGGTCCAGGCATAGTAAACATAGTAAGACACAAAGAAAATACTGAATCAAGCGATATATGACATCTTGGAGAGCATAACTGTTGCTGTTAACTGGTGTTATTGGTTGTTGCTGTGTTGCTGGAGAATTGTAGTGGACAGGGCCTGGTGTTTGTTCAGTTAAATCATATTTCTGCAAGCATCTTTCTCATATTGTGGCGAATGGGCACGGTGTTCCCCAATAGTGCTCTGTGCATTCTTGATGGTCTTTCAAAATTAGTTTTTGACTCTTCCGTTATGCTATCTCCGAAGCAGTAAAAAACATTTCCAGGCTCATCTCCTATGCTTGACCCACTGCCTGCATCAGTGACCCCATCCCCTCATATCTGGTACAGTCTCTCTCCCTAGCAGTCACTTCTCAACTAAAATCTTCAACCTCTCTCTCTCTCTTCTGGCATTGTCCCCTCTTCTTTCAAGCACGCAGTTGTTTCCCCACTACTAAAGAAACCTTCCCTGGACCCATCCAGTGCTACTACAGATCAGTTTCTAACCTCCCTTTCATCTCCAAGCTCCTGGAAAGCCTGGTCTATTCTCGACTAACCTGCTATCTCTAAGCTAAATCCCTCCTTGACCCCCTACAATCTGGTTCTGTCTCTATGCACTCCACTGAAACTGCTCTTACTAAAGTCTCCAATGATCTCCTCACTGCTAAATCCAAAGGTAACTATTCACTCCTCATTCTTCTGGATCTATCGGCAGCGTTGGATACTGTGGACCACAAGCTCCTCCTCCCGATGCTGTCAAAGTAGTGAACGTCTCTGTGCTGTCTCTAATATCATGTCCTCTCTCTTCTTGAAACGTAATCTTTCTATGACTGAACTTGTTGTCTTTCCTCCATCTACTAAACGACCAAAACCATGATTTCTCCATCTTGGTCTGTGGGATCACTATAACATCAAGGCAGCTGTCTTGGGGTTGTGCTGGACTCTGACCTCTCATTTTCACCATATATTCAATCTCTTGCTCGCTCTTGCCGCATGTATCTCGGGAACATCTCCAAAATCCGACCATTTCTGACAGTTGAAAGATCTATAATGCTAATTGTTGCGCTGATTCACTCCTGACTAGACTACTGTAATTCCCTACTAATTGGTCTTTCACTCACTAAACTCTCTCCTCTACAATCTATTCTTAATGCAGCAGCCAGGTTTGTCTTTCAGACCAAACGCTACACAGATGCCTCCAGTCTTTGCCAGTCACTGGATTGGCTGCCTGTCTCCTTCCGTATTCACTTTAAAATAATAACCCTCATCCACAAAGCTCTGAATAATGCTGCACCTCCCTATCTCTCTTCTCTCATCTCAGTCTATCGCCCTTCCAGTGCTCTTCGATCTGCCAGTTATATTAGATTAATCTCTACCTTAATCTGAACCCCCATGCACGTCTCCAGGACTTCTCCCGAGTTGCATCAATTCTCTGGAATGTCCTTCCCCATACTCTCAGATTTATACTCACCCTCCAAAGTTTCAAACATGCTCTTAAAACCCATCTATTTAGGCAAGCCTATCACACTCGCTAACTGCATGAAATGTCAACTCTCCCTTTACTAAACCATCATATGTCCTCTTCCCGTCTGTTATCCAGCAAACTATTATTAAATTATTTCACCTTATATTATTTTTGCTCCCTTATAAAGGATGGCTGGACCATTATACAATCTCTTTTACCTCTTGTGTCAACCCTGTCACGGGTGTACCTGCGATCCATGCCTCAGATCACAGTTACACCCGTGCCCCTCTCTGTGCCGGCGCTGCTTCGATCCCCGGCCCATTCTTACCGATCCTGCTCTTCTACAAGCTATGGCACGCATGCGCTGAAACTCTTAAATTTAAAGGGCGAGCACACCACTGATTGGTGCTGGCCACTTCCTGGGTTGCTATATAATCCAGCGGTTCCCATCAATGCCCGCCGGATCTTCAGCTATTTCCTGTGAAGTGAAAGCCCCTCTGTGTTCCTGTGTTCCCATACCTGCTTCAGTGTTCTTGCTCATGTGTTCCTGTTCCCATCTGCCTGGACCTCCTGTTGCTGACCTCGGATTGGACATCTACCCCTTGCATCTCTGCTGCCTGCCCTAACCATGTATCTGAACATTACTACAAGACTGTCACCTTCTAAAGTACCTCAACCTTGGCTGCCACCGCGGGCTAGTCACACCTGTGGAATGACTTGGTGGCACCCAACGCAGCAAGACCATCCCGCTTTGCGGCAGGCTCTGGTGAAGACCAGGTGCCACTTAGATTCTGATCCAAGGTGTCGGCTAGTACCACCTCCCGCAACGGTCCAGAGGGTCCAAAAACCCCTACATAGACTTGTGGAACAACTCAGAAACTTGCTACAGAAGTGGAAGGATTTGAGTTTCCTAATACTGTACGTTACATACATGACCATACATATTTGTAGGCGCTCATTTGTTTAATATCCCGGTTCTTGACGTTTTTGTTTTGTCCTCATTAAGGATGACATTGTTGCTCTCACTCCAAGTTTAACTCTCACTCACTCCAATATGTAAGCTAACACTTGCCCTCAGTAGATTAGTAGCCCAGGCTAGCACATTCCCTAAATATATACATAGTCCAGCATTTGTCCCCAGTATGTATGTGCTACTATTCTAAGTTTACAACTTGTTGTTTCATAGTATAGTTTTATAATGTTCTTTCCATTTCTATTGATTCTGTGTGTAGGATAGCCCAGAGTCATTACTTAAAAGGTTAAGGGCAAATTTGTTTAGGACCAGTGTTGATTTCACTTACCATCCTGGTATGGTAAATATGTAGGAAAATGACTCAATGCAAGATGCAAATATTCTCCCAAACTATCTCTTCCACCTGTCAGTACCTCATAACCTGTAGGTAACTGCTGCACATTTTGCAAACTATATATATAGTCTCATGACAACCCATAGTATATAGCTTTATGCATGTACATTTTTACTGTACTGTTACAGGATATGGACATATCTCTTATTAAAAGTAACCTGTCAACTAAAAGTAACCTAAAATAAATACAAGAATTTTATGAAGCAGATGAAATCCTTCAAGAAATGTTTCTTTTATGGAATAGCATGTTGGCATCATCGATTAAATCAAGTATTAAGTGAAATTTGTCTACAATCATAGAGTTAGAGTTCAGAATTAAAGTGAGGCTCTCTCCAGCTCCCAATGCCCCCTCTAGTATGATTTGCATCCTTCAGGAGAGTTGACTCCTAATATACCAGGATACGAGGACATCAATTACAACAATGGGTGTTTGGAGACATTTGTCCGCCTCTGTAACTTTATTTAACTCATTTGCATGTTCCATGTCAGTTCATTCTATGCATAATGCCAACTCACAATAAAAGGAAAATAATCTGGAAGGTGATAATATGCTAATATCAGGTGACTGCTTCCCTGCAAATAACATTTTTTAACCCCTTTGTAACTGAGGGTCATCGATGCCTTACTGTCCAGGACAATTTTTGCAGTTCTGTTATGCACTTAATACATTTGGAAAATATTTACATATCAAAACAATTTTTAGTTTTTTGCATAACAAGTTAAGCAATGAGACTTTAACTTGATAGGATAGTTTTATTAGTTACAGATTTTATTTCTTTATAAAATTAGCTGATTGACTACAAATGTGAAAAATAAGAATTTTTGTAATTTTTCTGATTAAAGTTTTTTAATATTTAGTAAAACAAAATAAACTTTTACCAAAATATGTTATAAATATGTACTGCATCATTCCATCACCATGGGAACTTTCCCTTGGTTACTAAGTTCAGCTTACAGTTTTCAGAATTGCAAAAGTATATGCATTCTGCATTTGTAGCTAAGTCTTTGCTGCACTGTCTTCAGTTCAAATGCCTACATCTCCTGAACCATAGAACCTAGGCACAATTCTTGTGTCATATTAACTCCGCTTTGTGGCGTATATATCCGCCATGGAGATGATGCCGGCTCGGCTCTGGATCTGAGCTGAACCGGCATCGGGAAGCTCGGGGTTCCGGCTATAACTAATAACCGGCACCCCAGTGTAACACCCGTTAAGTGCCGCGGTCATCGTGTCTGCGGCATCTAACATGCCTCTGGGGGGTCTTTCCCCCACGATCGGTCCCCCCGAAAAATCTCAGAATCGCTTTGATAAGTAACAGTGTTCAAAAGTTATAACCATATAAAGCGACGCAAGTCAGAATCCCAAAAATGGGGCTGAGCCTTAAGCTGTAAAATGGCTGCGTCCTTAAGGGGTTAAACAGGAGAATCTCCCCTACAATATGATAAAAGCATTGTATATGGATGCTTCACAGAACCGTAGAAATCCACTCTTAAAATTACACTCGGAAATCTCAAGAGGTATCCATACACAATGAAACTGTGCAACATTAATACAAAATTATATTGGAAAATTGTAGAACTATTTCTTACACAAACAATGTGTAAGCATATCCATGGTGCTTCTTGTAGCACGTGCATCCATCATTTCCTTTTTCCTTGCAACTCCCTACTTTTCCACCACCTCCATGCTGCCTTCAGCTGACAGGCTGGAGAGGGGCAGAATTCAAACAGCAATATCTTCTGTACCGTGGCACCTATAAACACAGTTATGCTATTCAGTGGAGAACCTTCCCTTTAATATTGTGTTTCTAGGTGCCACACACACAGAGGTATCCACAATTAAATTTACAGTCAGGAGCTGTATATGAAAAATTACACTCCTGCAGGGGCGGACTGGCCATTAAGCCCACCGGGGGAAATCCAGGACGGTGGGGCCGGTCTGAAAATAATAAATGCTGTACTCACCTTTCCGATGCTCTGCTGAAGCTCCGGCCGGCAGTGACAGCTCCGTGTGCTCCGGCGGGCGCACAGACTTGCCGCTTGCCGACATCATATTCTGTGCATGGCCGGTGCATGTAGCTGTCACTGCTGGCCGGACTGGATAAAGTAGCGTAGCTTCAGGGGAACATCGGAAAGGTGAGTACAGCGTACTGGCTGTATACTGAGAGGGGGCTGGCTGTATACTGAGGGGGGCTGGCTGTATACTGAGGGGGATGGCAGTATACTGAGGGGGGTCTGGCTGGCTGTATACTGAGGGGGCAGGGGACTGGCTGGCTGTATAATGAGGGGGGCTGGCTGTATACTGAGAGGTGGCTGGCTGGCTGTATACTGAGGGAAGCTGGCTGGCTGTATACTGAGGGGGTATGGCTGGCTGTATACTGAGAGGGGGATGGCAGTATACTGAGGGGGGTCTGGCTGGCTGTATACTGAGGGGGCAGGGGACTGGCTGGCTGTATAATGAGGGGCTGGCTGTATACTGAGAGGTGGCTGGCTGGCTGTATACTGAGGGGGTATGGCAGGCTGTATACTGAGGGGGGATGGCTGGCTGTATGCTGGGGGGCTGGCTGGTTGTATACTGAGGAGGGGGGCTGGCTGGCTGTACACTGAGGAGGGGGGCTGGCTGTATACTGATGGGGGCTGGCTGTATACTGAGGGGGGCAGGCTGGCTGTATACTGAGGGGGTCTGGCTGCACACTGAGGGGGGTGGCTGGCTGTATACTGATAGGGGGCTGGCTGGCTGTATACTGAGGGAGGGCTGGCTGTATACTGAGAGGGGGATGGCTTTTTACTGAGGGAGGACTGGCTGGCTGTATACTGGGAGGACTGGCTGACTGTATTCTGGGGGGACTGGCTTGCTCTTTACGGGGAGGGGGACTGGCTGGCTATATACGGCATTATATATGGCATAGTAGTAGTAATTATATTCTTGTACATAGGGGGCAGTATTATAGTAGTTTTATTCTTGTACATAGGAGGCAGTGTTATAGTAGTTATATTCTTGTACATAGGGAGCAGTATTATAGTAGTTATATTCTTGTAAATAGGGGGCAGTATTACAGTAGTTATATTCTTGTACATAGGGGGCAGTATTATAGTAGTTATATTCTTCTACATAGGGGGCAGTATTATAGTAGTTATATTCTTGTACATAGGGGCAGTATTATCGTAGTTATATTCTTGTACATAGAGGGCAGTATTATAGTAGTTATATTCCTGTACATAGGGGGCAGTATGCTAGTAGTTATATTCTTGTACATAGGGGGCAGTATTGTAGTAGTTATATTCTTGTTCATGGGGCAGTATTCTAGTAGTTATATTCTTGTACATAGGAGGCAGTATTATAGTAGGTATATTCCTGTACATAAGGGCAGTACAGGTAGTCCCCGGGTTACGTACAAGATAGGGTCCGGAGGTTTGTTCTTAAGTTGAATTTGTATGTAAGTTGAAACTGTATATTTTTTAATTGTAGATACAGACAAAAAAAATTTTGGCCCCAGTGACAATTGGAGTTTAAACATTTTTTGCTGTAATGGGACCAAGGATTATCAATAAAGCTTCATTACAGACACCTTACAGCTGATCATTGCAGCCTGGGACTATAGTAAAGCATTCAGAAAGCTTCACCAGAGGTCAGAGGGGTCTGTCTGTAACTATGGGTTGTCTGTAATTCAGGTGTCCTTAAGTAGGGGACCGCCTGCATTATAGTTATAGTTATATTCTTGTAAATAGGGGGCAGTGTTATACAAGTTGTATTCTTGTACATAGGGAGCAGTATTATAGAAGTTGTATTTTTGTACATAGGGGGCAATATTATAGTAGCTATATTCTTGTACATAGGGGGCAATTTTTATTAGTAAAAACAGACAAAAATAATATAACAATACATTCTCATCAGAATGATCAAACAATTATTTAGCAGAAATCATACATATCAGAATATAATAAATTGATAATAATAACAACTTAAAAAAGTCCATCACTGGTAAGACGGAAAATTAGTAAATTACATGACATGATCAATTACCCCAGATATATGTTCCTCCATAACTCAACATAATTACCCTTTTTGCTTATCTCTATGGATCGTATCCACCTCAGCTCTGATAGTATTAGGGTGACTGCGGTCATAGGCTGGAAGGACTCGCTGTGCGCAGATACTCTGGTCCTGGTGTGCCAGTGGTAATATTTGAGAACGGTGATGATCAGGTATATGGTCACCCTGTCTACCATAGATGATCTCTGGGTATTTAAGAGACTGCAGGCTTGGTATTTTCAGCCTGCGGGACACCTCCTCCCATATCTGCCTCCCTCCCTGGCACTCAGTAATAAAGTGCTCCATGGTCTCCTCCTGCTGACATCCTAAGGGGCACATACGCTCAGTAATTTTAAATTTCCCCTGACAAAGAGCTTCCCACGCAAAGATAACCAAGCAATATCATAGAACTTTGCGGGAAGCCTCGGACTATTGAGGAGCTTCAGACTCTCCTGCAGGGTGGCCGTCATGCAGTCCCTCAGAGCTGGCTGTAATGTATAAAAGGTCATACATACATTGGTATAAAAGTCCTTCCTGGTCTTATTCTCCAGATATATCTCATCTATTCTCCACTTTTTCATGCACTTGAGACCATACTCCAGATACTGGGGGAGGAAGCCAGGAGTCCATCAACCCCTCTTGAGACTGTCGCCTCGCACCCAAGACTCTGCAAAAGGCAATATCCAGTCCCTGACACTACTTACCCACAGGAGACCATTATTTGAGTCCAGGCAACCAAAATTTACTTTCAGAAACATGGAGTCAAAGAAAACCCTTGGATTTAACATATCCAGTCCACCCTCTCTCGTCTGCAGGTAGGTCCTCTTTTTACTGGGTTCAACCTGTTCCCCCATAAAAGCTGGAAGAACAGGCTAAAGAGCCTAGAGGAGAAAGATTCTGGCAAAGGAAAAACGACAGAGACGTAGAGGAAGACAGGGACCAGGTAAGTCTTCATCAGAGCAACCCTTTCTCTATAGGTCAACCTCCAGTTCTTCCATCGCCGAACCTTTGCATTTCCGGTTTCCAACTTCTGTTTCTGTTTCTTCAGAAACAAGTCTATGGCAAACACATACAACAGTGGACTGAGGGGACAACCTTGTCTCACCCCTGCCTCTACTTCAAAAGTGTCCCCCTGCCAACCATTGATCAGAGGAAAGCTCTTCGCCTCTCTGTACAAAGTTCTCAGCCAATCTATAAATTTTCCAGGAGTACCATACTTTGACAAAGTGGCTCATAGATAATCATGGTCAACTCTGTCAAAGGCCTTAGCCTGGTCAAGACTCACAACATATCTCCCACACCTCAGAACTTTACAGCTCTCATACATCTCTCTAACATCCAGAGATGTTCCGCCCTTTTACTGTGCCGTACTGAGAGCCTGCCAACAGTGCCGGGGACAAACAGACTAATCTAGAGAACAGGATTTTTGCCAGAATTTTCCTGTCGACATTCAAGAGGGTGATCGGCCTCAAGTTCTTGATGTCGCTAGGCTCCTTACCGTTGGACAGCAGAATAAGGGAGGACACTCTCATGGATGGAGGCATCAGGTGACTCTCTAGACAATTAGTAAACACATCCACAAGGATCGGAGCCAAGAGGTCTCTAAATTTCTTATAAAATTCAACTGTTACACAATCAGGACTTGGTGCCTTCTTCAGACCTAACTTATCAATAGCCTCTTTAACCTTCTCCTCTGTTATTCCTGCTGTCAAAGGAGAAAAATCCAAATCTCTAGTGTCAGGGCCTGGAGTTGCCTCCAAGAATTGAGCCATTTTCTCTTTATCCAAAACCTTTTTCTGAAATAATTCAGCATAGTACGATCTCACCACCCCCAGGATACCCTCCCGAGATTCCTGCAAAACTCCCTGGGAGTCAGTGAGACCTGTGATCGATTTCTTGGCCACACGTTCCCGGCAATTTTCATATGGATCCGGGACGCCCAGTTTTCCGTAATCTCTTTCTATTACCAGGGACGTGTAGCGGCTGTACTGATACTGCTTTATTTCAGGCTTCAGTCGGTCAATTTTTTGTTTGTTATCCCCACCCGCCGAATACAGTGACTCCAATTCTTTGCGCAGCTAAAGATACTGGCTGTACTTACTCTTACCTTTCTTCACTGACAGTCTCTTTAAGAGGGACCTGCTCTCCTCCTTGACGTTCTCCCACCAGTCAGATATGTTGCCGTAGAAGTCTTGTCTCTGGAGCTGGTCCTGAAAAAGAGAGTGGACACAGTTCTGAACAAAGACATCTCTCTTGCTCATCCCACTTACATTCTCTGAGGGAGTGACAAACGCCATATCGATCCTGCTATGTCTGTCAGCACAGGAGTAGGTGTATTTAGGTGTCCTACCACCCAGGGTGAATACATCACATAGATCGGCCTGGGATATAATGTTCTGTAGTACTTTGGAATCTCTAACCACTGCTCTCCCCGAGGACCTGTCACCTGATGTCATGGTAACATTGAAATCACCTGCCATTATCACAGGGATAGAGGTAAATAGATATTGCTTCAGGTCATTAAACAGCTGGATTCTCTCTGTCACCGTCTGTGGGCCATAGATGTTAATCAGACGGATCCGCCTACTGTGGATGGTCACCTCTAGCACCATGCACCTCCGTTAGCCTGTGTTACCATCACATCTGTGGTGTTTAACAGTATAGCGACCCCGGCGTACGGCTCCACAGCCAGTGACCAGTAAGAAGGACCAGACCGCCACTCACGCTCAGCCTCACGGAGATGCCCTAAGGTCGTCAGACGGGTCTCCTGCAGGAAGATGACATCAGCGTCCAGATATCTCAGGTGGTCATATACAGCGTGTCTAGTCCTTACTTTAATGCTGTTGACATTGCTGGAAGCAATTTTTAGAGAGAACCCAGCCATCACAATGATAAAGAGCAGAGCAGCGACCCCTATCATCATGTGTCAGAGTCATCCTCCCTCTGTCTTCCACCAGTCTCCATGTCAGACTCTACTGCAGCCTCTACAGGAGGGGGCTTCTTTTTAGTTGAGGGATCCCCTGTGTCCACCTCACACTCATTTTCAATGCGTTGTAACTCGCACTCATAATTCCCATCTGACTCTGACAGAGCATCAAAGCGGTTAGAAAAGACCATGACCCCGGCATCACCACTGACTTTTCTCCTTCTTTTCGGACCTAAGTTACACTCTTCCTCAGGTTTACGGGAGGATCTATCTTTTTTCTTCCTTTTGTTCTTTTTCACCTCCTCATATTCACCAGGAGCTACAGAGGTGGCAGCCTGAGGCTGCTCCTGAGTTTCCACCCCCATACTCCCCTGAGTGCTCTCTGACTGCTGAGGTGCTGGTACTGTATCACCTGACCCCTGTACCTCCCGCCTTGTGAGAATTTGCCCTGATACCAGGGCCTCCTCCTCTAAGGCGTCTGCCTCCTGCACCATTTCATCATCTGAGAAGTCCCTGGCAATGTTATGCCAGGCCTCCGGGCAATCCTTGTGTGGGTGGCCAATCTCACCGCAGAGGTTACATTTGACCTTCTCACAGGTAGAGCTGAGATGGCCGACCTCCCCACATAGGTTACACTTCACCACAGTGCGTATTTTGGCGTGACCAATCTTACCACATCTAAAAACACTTTCTTGGTTGCCCGGGATAGAAGCAGACGCCTTTCTCTCTGCCTATGAAGAAGGAATTGGGGAGGTGTAGGGTGATGTTGTTAAACTGGCGCAACTTTACCAGCACCTTCCACCCTTCAGTCCAGATACCATCCGTGTCCCTATTCTTGGTGAGGTCAGACACAAGGTCACAATGGCGCCTGAGCCACACCAGAATATCCTGAGGGGGAACTGACTCGTTCCAGAAGATGACATTAACCACCACAGTACCTGGCATGGATATGGGGACAAACGTGAACTTACACCAGCCATCAGTGTCCCTGAACCGGGGGAGTTTATCCTAGAACCTATCCAGACTAGACATGAGCTTAAAGCATACATCGTAGCCCTGTCTGTCTGGAAGGTTGATGACTGCCAGGATGTCATCCGGCGTGAACCCCATCTGGCGGCACAGGAGATCCCGTACCACAAACCTCCTATCTGGGAGATCTTCCTTTGTCCCTCTGTTTCTAAAGTGCACCACGTTCCTCCTCTTAAACGCCTGCCCTGTGTAGTGTGCGCCGGAGGTGAAGGAGGGAGAGCCGCGGCTCCAGGCGTTTTTAGGAGGCTCCTGACGGGGTTCACTCTGGTTATTGGGGGGGGGGTCTGATCTAGAGGGACCTGACTCATCTGAGGGGCTTGATGTTAGTGGGGGGAAGTCATACACATTATCCTGCACAACCCCCTTCTCCCCATCCACCTGTATATTATCCTCTGGTGGATGCATCTCCCATACAGACTGAAGGTATTCTCCATCCCCTAACCCCCCAGGAACATCATGATGTCCACTAGTGTCCCCAGTCTCTATTCCAGCAGTAGAACGGTCCTGGGTCACCACATCACCCTGACACATAGGCATAGCTCCCAACCGTCCTGATTTTGACGGGACTTTCCCGTTTTTCGTACCTCTGCCCCGCGTCATGGGCAGCTATGAGATTGTCACGGATTCTACCACCAGGTCCCGCTGTGTCCGCATAGTAAATACTTTGAAAGTCTGAACTCACAGTACAGAATGGCTTCTACAGACATCGGGAGGGAATCCTTTTCAGAGAAGTGTCGGGCTTAGCGGAGAGAGCAGGGACCACGTCATCAGCTTCAGATCAGCATCTGTCCATATATGGTCACTGCATCTCCTAGGGTTCCCCAGAGCAGACATTGGGAGGGAATCCTTTTCAGAGAAGTGTCGGCTTAGCAGAGAGAGCAGGTCTCAGAGCAGGTCTCAGCTCAGATCAGCATCTGTCCATATATGGTCTCCAGGGCTTCCCCAGAAGCTCTTTATATAATTAAATTACATAAAGTTTTGGCCAGGCTGAGATTCGAACCTGGGACCCTCTGCACCATAGACAGGAGCTTAACTAACTGATACAGAGCTGAGGATTTCTGGTAACTAAGACATGTTATCAGCCATTTACACTGTGACACAGACTAATGCACTGATATATAGAGAGGGATCTTCTCAGAGATTATTATTGTAATTATTGAGACTATTATTATTATTATAAATTTTATTATTTTTATTATTATGGAGATGATTATTAATAATGGTAAAAATAATAATAATCATCTCAATAATAATAATAATAATCTCCATAATAATAATAGTCTCAATAATTACAATAATCTGAGAAGATCCCTCCCTATATACCAAGGCAATATATAGTCATAGTTCTTAGTTACCAAAATTCTCCTCCTTGTTAATCACTGAGATTATAGCTCAGTTGGTTGGGGCGCTGTGTTATTATTGTACATGGACACTGCAGGTTCTGGGTTCAAATAGCAATGAGGATAATTTTTTTTTTTTTTTATTGAGATGATTTTTATTATTTTAATATGGCTAAAATTTGGGGCGTGGCCAGGGAGTGATTTTCACAAATGTTGGGAGGTATGCATAGGTGCATGTCCACTGTCCTGCTCTGGTGTAGTGCCTTCTGGGACTTGTGGTGCCTGTGCATGCTCCTGCTGAGGGACGGCTGCAGACCTTTGCAGCTGCTGTTTTCCCTTATAGCCCTCTTGAAACACAAAACTTGGTGCCGGCAGTATGGACGTGTTCCTCTCTCATCAGGGGGCATGCTGGACACTGACGCAGCGTCAGAGGGTCTGGACATAGATGTAATGTTCTGTCTGGCAAAACGTTCCTTGTTCCTATAAGACTCAGACAGCGGCCCCATCTTCTCCAGGAAACTCCTCCAGTACATCTCTCCCACCACCACCGCCAGCTCTTTGCTCAGTGAGTGCAGCTTGGAGTCATACAGGGCGCTACTCTCAGGGTGCACAGTTTTTAGTGAGTACATACAGTCTATCTGCATCTGAAGCATTTGTTTGTGGTGACTCAGCTCCCCCATCCTCCTTAGCAGTGCCGGGATCTCCTCCGCCAACTGCAGCTCAGGCGCTCAGGTGGTCTCCTTCACCTGCCGTGCTGGTCTCTGTAGTCCTCCAGGCTGTGTGCATCCACCTGTCTGCTTGTGTGTCACATCTCCAGGCTTGCTGCTTGCACCGGCATTTGCAGAGACATTTTGTGGCTTCACTGCAGATCTGGTGCGGCCTGGACAGGCCATGCTGGTCACCACATCTCTCTGTTGCAGGTTTTCTTGCAGGGTTTGTTTCTCTATGGACATTCTCCTCTGTCTGGGTGCAGGAGTGGGGGGCTGTACACCTGTTGCTGGTCTGACAATCTGCTGCTTCACCTGTGCTCCTCCACGCTGGGCTGGTGAGGAACTTGCATCATTCTTTGCTGCACTCACTTTCTTCACTTCAACGTTCTTTGTGGCATCAACGTTACATTCATTCTGTCAATTGTCTTGCTGACTGGAAACTTTTGGATTTACATCCATCTGTAGAATTGATTGGGAGTTTTCTCCCGGTGTAGGCCGGGAAGTCTGGGCCTCGCTTGGGGAGCTTCCCCACCCTTGGTGGCCCCTCCCTAGGCTAGCTCCAGACATCAGGAGTCTCAAGAGCACAACTCACTCACAACCTCACCTCTAGGAGGCATAATTATAGTAGTTATATTCTTGTACATAGGGGCAGTATTATAGTAGTTATATTCTTGTACATAGGGGCAGTATTATAGTAGTTATATTCTTGTACAAAGGGGCAGTGTATCTTTCTCTGCACTATACATGTTAATTTAGACCATCTATCAAAAGTTTGTGTGGAGTTTAGTAGCTCCACCCACATCACATAGCCACGCCTACTTGCTTTGACTCTGCCCACATAATGGGGCCATTTTAAAAGTTTTTTCCATGGCCACTTTAAATTCCCAGTCCGCCCATGCACTCCTGACTATTATTTTAGGATGTATCAGGCTTTTTCTGGTAGGAAATGGACCACAAAAGGGATGGGAATATGTAAGCACCACCCCCTGTACATGTAGAGTGCTCGCTCATTAGGTAGGTTACTAGTGAGCCTTTTCCATGAATGGTGGGTAACTGCTGTATTATACAGAAGACACCATATGACAACTGAGATTGTTGTTGACACTGATTGCGGGTATAAACAGTTACAGTGCTGAACCAAGATTGTCATTGCTCATGATGTCATTGGGGGTGCTGATCAACTGCCATCACAGCTGAGAGGTTCCCATGGCTGTCAATTGATCACCAATGAAAAATTTTGAATAAAAAATGTCATACAATTACAATCTGCTTGACTTGCAAAAAATGACACCTTACACAGTCTAATGGAAACCCCACGAAAACTACAGTAATAGCTAAAGGTGATGCTGATTCAATATCTGTAATCTTTTATCACTTGTATACAAATATCACACGTTCGGTACAGCTTGCCCAACAGCTTGTTCGGTACAGTTTGCGCAAACTGTACCGAACGTGCGATATTTGTATTCAAGGCCTTGTGTGTGAGTTGTGTGTTGTATGTTGTATTGTGTAGATTGATTAAACTTTTTACTGAAATTTAAACTCAAAAACTTGCTGCACCATTGTGTCTTCTTGTCTTCTATGGGAGCAGAGTGAGCACTATCAAAAGTGCGACGGAACGAAAAGCAGGAAGGCATGAGGTTCCAGTCGGAAGACCGGACCCGTGCACCCGGAATTGGCCTGCGTTTGAGAGCTCCGTTCACAAGTGCGGGATAAAAGAACACAGTCCTGGGAAGACAAACAGACAAACAACGAAGGAATTCTTACCCTCACCTGCGTGCTGCGTAACATAAGGAGAAAGGTATTTGAATGCTTTGGCAGAATTGTTTGCCATATTTTGTAACATTTGAAAACATAGTTGGAAAGACGTTGATGCGGCGAAAAAACATTGTTTTGTATTTGGACTGTGGTGTTTCTGGACTTTCTCCTCCTTTTTCCCAGCGCTTTTCACTGTATTTTTTTGTAATCTGTGAATTTTCTCTAGTAGGAGGTTAGGTTTATTTAGTTATTTACGATTGTACATTCATTTTGATGTACTTATTGCCCACTGTGCCATACCATATCAGAGGGGAAAGATAAAGATGACTCTATCTTCCCTCATAAGTTCGGGCATGCCACACTTCTTCCTATGGAGAGGGGAGGGATGAGCAGCGCTCCTCTTTTCCAGTGCGCTGCCATGTACTTGCTTGGGCTACAGCTGGGTGAGCACACGTTGCGTGAAAGGAGCCTTACAGAAGCATGCAGCATTTGAAGGAAACCATGACATTAATTGGGCACATGCAATGCTGGTTGACATTAAGTGCCTACACTAATACAGTTAAAAAATGTTTAATGCCAGTTGTCATTCTGTCATTTCCACCACTTCAATAAAGTAAGCATTTTCTAGCACTCCAGAAGAATTTTATTGCTTACTTAAAGGACAGGTAGATATCCATATCTATGCACATTTATATGTCAAGCTAAAAGGGAGACAATGGCTGCAGGCAACCAGGATGCAGGGTGGTCTCTGCCATGTCATCCCATGAATTGGGGCACTTTACTATATTGCAGTTTCATGTATAGTCTCTTTTGTTTTGTATGTCATGTTTTTTAGAACCTGCCTGAACAACATCAATGTTTTAAGAAAGAGAGCTAATCTTCTTGGAATATGACTCATCTTGCACTGTACAGCATGGAAAGGAAATACTGGTAAATGTGAACATGGTTTGTCAAAAAGAGTGACAGATCACTAATCAGCAATCCAACTTTCTCTAGTCAGAAAAGAAGGAAGTCAAGTAAAGTGTAACTGTGATTTCATATCATCTTTAATATTGCATTAAGGGAAATGGTGTATGAGTAACTTTTATGTAATTTATTTATAGGATTTTCCACTTAAGCAGGACAGCCTCTGGCTTGCAGGACCATGGAAGGTGAGGCGGGAAAAGGGTGCTTGTCTCTATTCGGCTCGCTGTTCTTTTTGGATTTTCTTCTGGTGCCTTGTTGAAATCTCTGGGTAAGTCATAAGTTTTGGCAGTCACAGAAAGGAGAATGGTCATGCCACTGCTGAATATCAACATTCTTAGTTCTGTGACCATTGTGACCACTGTGTTTGTTGTGAGCCAGGAGAAGGTGTCAACAAGGCAGAAGCAGATTGCACCACAGAAATAGAGAGGTGGAGACACATAAGTAACATGCCCTCTTTTGGCAATTCCTCACTCTTGTCCATGTCTTGCGTTAACCATTAAAAACACTAATATAGCATATTCTATCCATATATGCTGATCAGTGGTAATGGTTTTGCATTTGTGTAAGTATTAAGTTTTTATTTCACTTACTCTACCTAACAAAGGCTGCCAGCACTGATCACTAGCAAACCCCTCTCCTTTCCTGAGACATTCTGGTAAGCAGAAGAAGAGCAGGTAGAGGGGAGCAGCAGTGGACAACCCCCCGATTCTACAAAGAAAACGATCGTACAGAAGACATCACCAAGGCAACTTGAAAGTTTATTTTAGTTCCTCTGAATTGGAGACTTCCAATGTGGATACTGATATATCGGATATAGAGACATCACAAGCTCACAAGGATCCCCAGGGATCATATTACAAGAAACCTAAAAACAAAAAACAACCTTCAAAAAAACAAAAAGGGGGGTGGAAACACAGACAAAAATATTCCGGCACACGAGAGGAAACTCAGGAGCCAACAACAGAAGTAACATCTAACATCTAACACCCCCCTTACTACAGAACAAATTGACGTCTTATCATTGGGACTTAATTTTTCAATAGCTAACAACTATGAGACATAGATTGTCCTGGTTACATCACAGGGGCTTTTCCAAATGTGGGTCTCATCCATGTAAAACATGTTCCATTGCAAAACCCACTAAAATTTTCTCTAATTCTGAGAATACCCACCATTATGACATAAATTAATACCTCAGTTGTAGCTCCAACCACATGGTATATGTCATCAGATGTTTGCCCTGTGCTAAAATGTATGCAGGGTGCACTTTTAGGAAATTTAAATTGACAGAAATTAAATGCCGCACAAGAAATGGATAAGAGGAAATCTCTATCCGGAGCGGCTCGACATTTCATAAATTGTCACCAGGGAAAGCTTTCTTCATTGGAAACATTTATTATAGAACAAGTACATCTCCCCAAACAAGGAGGTGATAGATTAAAAATGTGTAGATGTGTGTTCGTCTTTCCAAATGATATTAGGATATAAATCCTATGACAACTAGTCACTAAGCAATATGTTCTATACACAGATCTTTTACTATTTGAACCTATGCCCCTTCAGCTTCTTCTTCTCTGTTTTCCGATTGATGCTTCCATGCTTCTTGTGTGAATACCATCTGAGGACCACAAGTCGGTTTGGCTCACTTCTGCATCTCGCGGACTGAGTTCTCCGACGTAGTAACACAGTAGTTAACATGTTTGCTGCCAGTACAATAATGTGCCCATTTCCATATGTATTTTTGATTACATTGAAAATGTCCTCATTAGAGTATATATGTATGTTTTTGTAGTGTTTGTGTAACATTTGGTATCTTTTATACATGTTCTTTAGGCCAATAGCTCTACCTCTTCCTTCAGTCATGTATGTTTATGTGGAGGCGGAGTTGGATTAGGGCGATATATAACGCGTAGGTTTCTCTTTCACTACAACCTAACCCCAGTGTTAATTGGGAAGCATCGCTCTAGACATGTTCATTTTTGTATCTTCTTTAAATGGAATTATGAATGAATGACAAACTTTTTGAATCCATACCTGGTGCAGAATGCAAATTTCTTCTCCTGTTCCAATGAAAACATAGCTTAGTACATGCTAATATGATATCTGTGTATCCAGAAAGCTGCAGTCTTTACCAGACTTCAAGTATTAGTATGATTACCTTACCACCTCCACTGCTTTCTCTGATGCTGTGCTGTGCTGAAAGGCTGGTAAGGCTGAGTACTGTTTTATGTAGTAGGCAATTAAAAAATCAGGCTGATGTCATGCTGCTCTTATTTCACAAAACGTTTATTTCTTTACATAAATGGACGACGCGTTTCGGAGGTGGACTACCTCCTTCGTCAGGTCCGAAATTACAAGTATCTATGATCATAAACAGAAATAACATATATATGTATGTACAGTAAGAGACACAACAAAGAATAAATATATGTATAAATTTCGTAAAAATAAAGATAAAAGGATAACAAAACTATAGGTGAGTATTTCATAATACTTTGTCAGATAGTCTCTATGATAATTCATATTTCATATGTTTCAGTTGGTATGTTAGTAAAAGATAATGCAGTAACGTTGGGGTGCATGAATAAAGCAGGTTACCTTAGAAGATGTAGGCTGTTACGGGCCGTCGGACAATCTATAGGAGTAGACATCAAGGCTAGGTAAGAATATGGACTAACTGGGACCTTCTAAATTCATATAGGACCGAAAGAAAGAGGTACTTACATAAAGTGTAACGCGAGCTGGCGGCACAGGCACTGTGTGTGATGTCTGTGCCGACTTCGCGGTTTAAATGCCCTAAGGGGAGTGCAACTGCGCATGCGTGAGAAACTGGCACATGCGTATAAGATATCGGTCTCTGTGGACTAAAGATCCATGGTAGCAGAGTGTTATAGTGAGTAGATGAGAACGGGAAAGGGTCCGGAGGTGTGGCAGAGGGAAATATCAATGAGATAAATGTAATGGAAGGGGAAAAAACGAATGGAGTAAGTATGAGCAGGGAGAGAATTAACACCCATAGAGGCAAGATCAAGAATGGATACCAACTACACAGTGTCTCACGACACTGCCATCAACATCACAATGATGTAACTACCCTCTGCACAGTTCCCAGTACCCTCTCATGCAACACTGTACTTATTATTTTACCCTAGTTTCTCTTGGCTTCCCTCCTCTGGTCTCCTTCATTATATTTTTCATGCATTATTCCTCACACCTCCTCAATATATAGCATAGAGAGCAGCAACTCTCACATTTATTCCACCACTGTTCTCCATATGTTCACATAGGCTTCTCAATCTCTTTCAATCAACATACCCTTCCTTCCATACAAATATACACTCTTTTAACCGCCTGCTCATACTTACTCCATTCGGTTTTTCCCCTTCCATTAGATTTATTTCATTGATATTTCCCTCTGCCACACCTCCGGACCCTTTCCCGTTCTCGTCTACTCTCTATAACACTCTGCTACCATGGATCTTTATCGGAGACCGATATCTTATACGCATGCGCCAGTTTCTCACACATGCGCAGTTGCACTCCCCTTAGGGCATTAAAAACGCGAAGCCGGCACAGACATCACACACAGCGTCTGTGCCGCCAACTCGTGTTACACTTTATGTAAGTACCTCTTTATTTTGGTCCTATAAGCATTTAGAAGGTCCCAGTTGGTCCCTATAGATTGTCTAACCTGCTTTATTCATGCACCCCAACGTTACTGCATTATCTTTTACTAACATCCCTACCTAACATTTAGGTTCACTCGCTGTTCCCTCCAACCCCCGATCCCACTTTTAAACAAACTTGATCAATACCAAAGAGAGAACAGGGTAGGAACCTGTTTACTAAAATATGATATTTTTATTTCACACATTTTTTACCAAGTTGTGTTTTCTATGTTTATTATGTATCTACTGAAGCCGACTAATTTTAATTTTAATAATTAATTTCTGATATGATATTGGATTAAATATATGAAATATGAATTATCATAGAGACTATCTGACAAAGTATTATGAAATACTCACCTATAGTTTTGTTATCCTTTTATCTTGATTTTTAAGTAATGTATACAAATATTTATTCTTTGCTGTGTCTCTTTCCTGTTTATGATCATAGATACTTGTATCTGACGAAGGAGGTAGTCCACCTCCAAAACGAGTTGTCCATTTATGTAAAGAAATAAACGTTTTGTGAACTAAGAGCAGCGCGACATCAGCCTGATTTTTTAATTTCCTACTGCATTGCAAATGTCCGCTACTGATCAACTCATATCGGGTATCAAGTGTCCTGCAGCAGCTCTACTTATATGATTACACCATCTCAATTTATGTTTTATTGTTATTATACTGCCTGCGCTGTGTAAACTTTTATATCTGTAACATTACTATGTTATGTACCACTAGTCCGACAGGGCTTCCATCCTGTCCGACCTCTCCCATACTACGCTTGCAGTCTGCTGTGTGTTTGTTTTCCTCCCAATCTAAATTCTGATCTGCCCTTCCTTAAGACTTGGAGGGGTGTATGTTATTTTGGAGTACATTGTGTGATAGTTTTTTCTCAGGAGACACTATACTGTAAGAGTCTGGGGTATTTTCATTAAAACAGTAAAAAGAAAAGTACTAAAAAATTCTTATGTCACCAGGGGAGCAAATTCTTGTTGATAAGCCATGTCTGGGTGAAGCAGTGGCATTTTGTAATTAATAAAGAAGAATTGTCTCCTGCGAGTCAGCCACCCAAATATAACACTAGGACAATGTAGTCCAGGACAGAGGGAGAAGGCAGCAGTTAGAATCCAATTTATATGTCCATATGTCTGTGGCTGCCCTGGTGTGCTGTATTTTTTTTAAATTACCATATATTTATGCATGGTTATTCAATGCTGGTATATATTTATGTATGTATTATATTCTTTGGTGGTATTTATTTATGTGTCTAATATATCCATTGCTAGTATATATTTATATGAGTGGTATATTTGCTGCTGGTATGTGGTTTTCCATAGCAGCTGGCTGCTTAGAGTTCTTTCTTATGATTTTAGTGAGGGGAAAGAACCATTTCCTATTTGGCCTTAGGAAGCAGGGTGACTGTAGTTGTCCTTTTTTTCCAACAATTTACAGTTTGAGGGCTGCTGGGGGAATGTGTAATAGTGCAATTGATTTTATTATTGTCTGCCTATGGCATCAAAATGCCTTGTACACATAGAAGACTAGAGGTCCTACTGCTAAACTGTGTCAGGTTCGCTAGGGAGAATGCTGGAACTTCTGGTGGTGGCAGCAGCGTTCTCCGAACCCCGGCGCGTGTCCGCGCAAACTCCACCTCTCGTCCTGGGCAGCGGCTGCTAAGATCTCGCGCTGTCTAGGAGTGGCTGGGACTTTGAACCTCAGCTTGGTGCCTGTTGTTCTGCACCGTGAGGGGTTAATTCCCAGATGCTGTCCAGCTCCTATCAGGTTCTGGAGGTGGAGTTCTGGCTGCATAAATTGCAGCTTCACTAGTCACCTGTGCCAGTGTTTGAAATCTCTTTCTCCACTTGCTTGCTGCACTAGGTTGTATTGCTCTGTATCTGTATTGTTGTTACCTCGGCTAGTTTTTGACATTGACTTATTGCTTACTGACTTTGCTATTGACGTACCCTCCCGTTGTGACTCCGGCTAGTTTACGATTCTTTTGTGTTTTATGTTCGTCAGTCTGTTTGTATTTCCCTTCCCGCACTTAAACCAGAGTATTCCGAGTCTTCAAGTAGTCGCCCCACGGTTTAGCGTGGGGGGGCTATAGGAAGGGACAGAGGCTGGGGCAAGCTCAGGGCACACTATCCCCTGTCTTTTGTGTACCCAATCCTAACAGAAACACTGGCCACTCACAGGTCTGCATCCTGTATCCGACCTGCTACATTCTCTCCTTCCATGGAGCCTTTGTCAGCTGTGGTCGCTCAGGTCCAGACCCTAACTCAGCTTGTTCAGGATCTAGCTTCCCGTCTCCAAATTCAGGAATCTATGCAGGTTCCACAACAGACATCACCGCAGGATCCACTGCCACCCATGCCTGAACCTAAGGTTCCTCTCCCTGACGTGTTTTTTGGTGACCGTAAGAAATTTTTTTCATTTCGGGAGGGCTGTAAACTTTACTTTTCTTTACGCCCTCGTTCATCGGGCACAGAGATTCAAAGGGTGGGCGTGGTAATTTCCCTGTTGCGTGGGGATCCGCAAAATTGGGCTTTTTCTCTCCCACCTGACTCTCCATCCCGTTCTTCTCTTGACGCTTTTTTTTCTGCTCTAGGCCAGATTTATGACGAACCTGACCGCCGAGCACTTGCAGTTTCCCACCTTAGATCTCTGTGTCAGGGAAAACGGACAGCAGAAGATTATTGTGCCCAGTTCAGACAGTATGTGACTGACTCGCAATGGAATGACTGCGCCCTAAAGGACCAATTTATGTCCGGACTGTCAGATCGAGTACAGGACTTAGTCTTAGCTTATGCCGAGCCTCAGACATTAGATGATGCTATGACTCTGGTCATCCGAGTTGATCGTCGCCTAAGATCCAGGCGATCACCTCGGGTGTCCTCTGACTGTCAGCCAGCGGCCAATCTGTCTCCGGGTAGTCCAGAATTGGAATCCATGGAGCTGGATAGCATCTCTCCTGCACAGCGGAAGCAACATCGAATGAGACATCATCTTTGTTTCTACTGTGGAAGTCCTGATCATCAGGTCAACACCTGTTCCAAGAGGCAGCAGCAGGAAAACTTCCGCTCCTAAGCAGTAGTCGGGGGGACTGCTTAGGAGCTCAGGTACTCCCAATTGTGTCTAGAATGTATTTACCTTGTACTATTAAGTTTCAGTCTGTTTCCTGCACTGGTCGCGCCTTTTTGGATTCAGGTGCTGCGTCTAATTTAATTGATTATAGTTTTGTTTCTCAGTTTCGCATGTCATTGATTCCATTGTCCACTCCTATCCAGATGTCGGGTGCGGATTTGACCCCTCTACAGGCAGGGTTGATTAAGTTCCGAACCCCGCAGATAAAGCTTATGGTAGGAGCTATGCATGTAGAATGGTGTTCTTTCCTAGTTATGGAAAACCTGTCTGAAAATGTCATTCTTGGTCTACCCTGGCTCCGGATCCATAATCCGGTAATTAATTGGGAAACTCTGGAGCTGGTTCATTGGGGTCCTCACTGTAAGGATCACCTGTCCAGAGTTTCATTATGTACAGTAGTGGCGGAAGATCAGAGTCTTCCAGGTTTTCTCTCTGATTACTCAGATGTGTTTTCAAAACCCTTATCCCAAGTACTTCCTCCTCACAGGGAGTTTGATTGTAAAATTGACCTTCTTCCTGATGCTAGATTGCCAAAGGGTCGTATATATAACCTGTCGGTACCTGAACGGGAGGCACTGAAGAGTTATATTGATGAGAGTTTGGCAATCGGACATATCCGTCCTTCTGAGTCGCCCACTGGGGCCGGGTTCTTTTTTGTTGAGAAAAAAGACGGTGGTTTACGGCCGTGTATTGATTATCGAGAATTAAACAAGATAACGGTAAAAAACTCAGGTCCTCTCCCCTTGATCCCGGATCTCTTAAATCAGGTTTCTGGGGCCCAAGTTTTCTCTAAATTAGATCTCAGAGGGGCTTATAACCTGATTCGGATCCGGGAAGGGGATGAGTGGAAAACCGCATTTAATACACCTTTGGGACACTTTGAATACCTGGTTATGCCCTTTGGTTTGAGTAATGCCCCAGCGGTTTTTCAAGGGTTTATGAATTCCATCTTTCATGATTACATCGGTGTGTTTATGGTGGTTTATCTAGACGATATTTTGATTTTTTCTCCTGATATGGTTTCTCACCAGCAACACCTCCGCCAAGTACTTACCAGGTTGCGCAAAAACCACCTCTTCGCTAAGCTGGAAAAGTGTGTTTTTTGCGTCCAGAAGGTTTCCTTCTTAGGTTATGTTGTGACTCCCTCTGATGTACAGATGGATCCGAGTAAGGTTCAGGCGCTCACGGACTGGGTTCGGCCTACCAATCTTAAGGCCCTACAACGTTTTTTAGGTTTCGCTAACTATTATCGGAACTTTATAAAGAACTTTTCCGTGATCGCCAAACCCCTCACGGATCTAACCCGTAAGGGTGCTGATCCAAACAATTGGTCCCCTGCCGCTTGCTCTGCGTTTGAAACTTTAAAAGCGGCATTCTCGTCAGCCCCAGTCTTGGTTCAACCTGACCTCTCTCTACCGTTTGTTGTGGAGGTGGATGCCTCTGAGGTAGGAGTTGGTGCAGTGTTGTCTCAGGGGTCCTCCACTCTCACCAGACTTAGGCCCTGTGCATATTTCTCTAGAAAGTTTTCCTCTTGTGAGAGGAATTATGATATTGGTAATCGAGAGCTCCTTGCCATTAAGTGGGCATTTGAAGTCTGGCGACACTTTTTGGAGGGAGCTCTTCATCCGATCACTGTGCTCACGGATCATAAGAACTTAGTATATTTGGATACTGCTAAACGTTTGAACTCACGTCAGGCTAGGTGGGCCTTGTTTTTCTCTCGCTTCAATTTTGTGGTCACCTACCGACCTGGGTCAAAAAATGTGAAGGCTGATGCCTTGTCCCGTAGCTTCGGGACTCCTGAGCTTCCAGAGGCTACTGACAGTAATATTTTGTCTCCAGGGGTTGTGCTGGCAGCTGTCTCCTCCCACCTCTCCTCTCAAATTTTAGCAGGACAAAGATCTGCACCTAAAGACCTTCCGGAAGGCAAATTATTTGTTCCTCTTTCTTGTCGTTTGAGAGTGTTGGAGGAGACGCATTGCTCGGTGTTGGCTGGTCATCCGGGAATGCGGAGTACCTTGGATCTCTTGAAGAGAAATTACTGGTGGCCTCACATGACTAAGGATGTGCACGCATTTGTCCAAGCCTGTCAGGTCTGTGCGCGAGGAAAGACTCCCAGGAGACGTCCTGAGGGGCCTCTTCTTCCGCTTCCAGTTCCCACCAGGCCGTGGTCTAAAGTGTCTATGGACTTTGTCACTGATCTGCCAGCGTCTCAAGGCTGTACAGTGGTTTGGGTAGTAGTGGACCGTTTCTCTAAAATGGGACACTTTGTTCCGTTAAAAAAGTTGCCTTCAGCTGAAGAATTAGCTGAATTGTTTATACAGAATATTGTACGCCTCCATGGTATACCAGATGATATTGTGTCAGATAGGGGCGTACAATTTGTTTCCAAATTTTGGCGAGCATTTTGTTCTAGACTGGAAGTTAATTTATCGTTCTCGTCGGCGTTTCACCCTGAGTCTAATGGTCAGTCCGAGAGAATGAATCAGGAGATGATTCAATATCTGCGACTCTTTGTCTCGGACAGTCAGGACCAGTGGGTGAAATTCCTTCCGTTGGCAGAATTTGCTATTAATAACCACAGTAGTTCGTCCACACAGGTATCTCCGTTTTTCTGCAATTATGGTTTTCATCCTCGTTTCTCTTTTTCATCTGTGCCTGTCTCTAATATTCCTCGAGCGGAAGCTATTACATCCAAGTTGCGCTCACTCTGGTCACAGGTTCGGGGGAATATTCAGAGGGCACAAAATTCTATGGTCCAACAAACTGAAAGAAGGCGCACTAACTCCGATACGTTTGTGGTGGGGGATAAAGTGTGGTTATCCACGAAAAACCTTAAATTGAAGGTCCCCTCTTTGAAGTTTGCGCCCAGGTTTGTGGGTCCGTTTGTTGTTACGCATATTGTTAACCCGGTTTCCTTCAAGATTACACTTCCAGCAGGGTGGCGGGTCCATAACACCTTCCATAAGAGTCTTCTGAAGCGCTATGTTGAGCCTGTTTTGCCTCTTTCTGACCCTCCTTCTCCATCTATTGTGGAGGGGAATCTGGAATTTGAGGTAGAAAAAATTGTGAATTCCAGATGGGTAGGTAACTCCCTGCAGTACCTGGTCCATTGGAAAGGTTTTGGTCCTGAGGATAGGTCTTGGGTTCCGGCTAGAGATGTTCATGCTCCACGGTTACTCAGGTTGTTTCATCAGACCTACCCTCAGAAGCCATCTTTAAGATCTAGGGGTCCGAAGGCCCCCCGTCAGGGGGGGGGTACTGTCAGGTTCGCTAGGGAGAATGCTGGAACTTCTGGTGGTGGCAGCAGCGTTCTCCGAACCCCGGCGCGTGTCCGCGCAAACTCCACCTCTCGTCCTGGGCAGCGGCTGCTAAGATCTCGCGCTGTCTAGGAGTGGCTGAGACTTTGAACCTCAGCTTGGTGCCTGTTGTTCTGCACCGTGAGGGGTTAATTCCCAGATGCTGTCCAGCTCCTATCAGGTTCTGGAGGTGGAGTTCTGGCTGCATAAATTGCAGCTTCACTAGTCACCTGTGCCAGTGTTTGAAATCTCTTTCTCCACTTGCTTGCTGCACTAGGTTGTATTGCTCTGTATCTGTATTGTTGTTACCTCGGCTAGTTTTTGACATTGACTTATTGCTTACTGACTTTGCTATTGACGTACCCTCCCGTTGTGACTCCGGCTAGTTTACGATTCTTTTGTGTTTTATGTTCGTCAGTCTGTTTGTATTTCCCTTCCCGCACTTAAACCAGAGTATTCCGAGTCTTCAAGTAGTCGCCCCACGGTTTAGCGTGGGGGGGCTATAGGAAGGGACAGAGGCTGGGGCAAGCTCAGGGCACACTATCCCCTGTCTTTTGTGTACCCAATCCTAACAAACTGTCTTTTATATTCCTTAAAGATTATCCTTAATTGACCTACTTGTGTCGTATGAGTTAAGTATTCGATCCATTTAGTATTTAGGCCATTTTTTCTATTTTTCTATACCTTTCATGAAAGATGTATGCATTCCCTTTTAATTCTATGTTCAGAGAACCATGCCCATATTGTTTTCCCTTTCCCTTACACCTACATGTTTTCCCAGCCTCTATTGAACCTGTTTCTTCATTAGCAAACAAAGCATGGGATTACAACCTGGCAGACCTTCTCTTAATGCCATTCAACAGGCCACAAGCTTTGTAGTCTGCCATTTAACTTTACATATCATATCCCTGTTGCCAGTCCTTTCATACTTCATTCTTACATGAAATCTGGTACACAAAGGCATGTATCACTATGGTTTGTAGGGTTCACTTTATTTTCCATTTGAGGTTTTAGTTCCTATGTGCCAGGTATTCCTTTACTTGATTGAGGCCCAAAAAAAAGGTCAGAAAAATTCCTAAGCACAGTCTGATGAATCATAATAGCTCCTGAATGTGTCACTGGTGCTGTGGGTGGGGATCTCTTTTGTAAGTTAGCATGTCAGCCAACGCTAATCCTGGCAAATAACAGGTTGACTTAAAGCACTTTCTACAACAAAGTCTTTCAAGAGGTTATCTGATGAGCAGAACACAAAACTACCTGTGTGTTCCTTGTGAGGGGTAATAAAGGCATACGGGCACATCTGCCCTACCTAATGTCTCCATTTCAATAACCAAGAATTATTATATTTTTATTAAAAAGGTTATTGAAAAAGTATACACCGTATGTAAAAATAAATCCACTTACAAAAACACATTTGTCAATTTATTTGCACTAAATTTAGTTCAATGTATTCCAAGAAAGCACCTCACGTTAATTTATGCCATTTACAGCCATTTTTGTCATAAATTGAACCACTTGTTGCAAGTGATTATGTGAATATTTAAGTATGCATTTTCAAAAATTTTATGAATGATAAAAAATTGGGCACAGGCCAGGCCCTGTTCAGGACCAGGCCCTTTCCAATGTTAGCATTTATAGACATGAACCCTTTCGATAGACACTTAAAAAAGACCGGTCAGGTCGACTTGGGTCCTTAAAACAACTACAGGTTTGTGCTGTGGTTTAGGGTCCAAATTCGACCTGTATATCATCTTTGCATGGCCTCAATAAAAAAAATGAGGCACATTGGACTCACATCAGCAGATCCTGCACTAGCAACTCCTCTGAAGTAAAGGGAAGTGAAGCCATAATGCGCAGGCACCAGAAGTTCTGGATAGAATGTAAATATAAATGTGTAGGAGGCGATTTGGCACAATGGCAATAAGGCCTTGAGGGTGGTCTTAGTGTCCCAAATCAACCTGAGAGATTTCCTTTGATAGCATTAAGGTGTACATTTACGTGTGACGGAGAGTAAGATCTTAAGGCTACATTTTGGTAGGAAATAGTGAAAATGTTGGCACAAATCTATGCCTGCAATGTCTATATCAGGCATTGATTTCTTCTCTGCCAGGCAATTAACAAGCCAGATATATAGAAATCCAGAAACCTTGTTAGTTACATGTTATATTTATTTCCATTTCCATTAGGATGTACTGTAATTTGCAACAATAAAAACATCAATGCAACACACCATACAAAGAAAGTGTAAATCTAACATAAACCTTTCATAAAAATTTCTATTCACACAAAAAATTGACACTGAATAAAGCCACTAAATAAAATGATTGTATCAACCCATGCCTGGCATCTTGCTTATAGTAAATGAGTTGATTAAAGCTACAACAACATATACTACTTAAGTTTACACAAAACATCACAAAAATGTGTGGCAAAACATTAAAGTGCCAATACAAACCTCCGTAAATATGAGCCAAAAACAGGAATGGTTGAATACATAGAACAGGTATAAGTATATTCTTTATAACTTATCTCTTAATCTCCAATCCTGTCTCAAAAAAAACATGTGAGTAATTTCATCAAGAAATGGTGCATTTTGCAGGATGTTCCCCCAACCACAAACATTAGGGCACATTTACTAAGTGCTTTTTCCGCACTTTTTTCTGACTTTTCACGTTCTTCTGATGGCAATCGGATTTCAGAGGTATTTATGAAGTGTCTGTGCCGCTATTGTGTTGCACGCAACCCTTTTGTGGCGCAGTTGCGCTGGCCTCGATGCAACACAAATTAGGGGGCGTGCCGTCGGTTGGTCTGACTGATTCGGACCGAGCTCCATATTTAACTTTCAAATTGTGTTGCATGGTCAATGTTAAAGGTGCACCACAAAAAAGATGGTGAACTCTGTCGGGCCAGTGCGGGGAAGTGCCAGATGCATGATTTCTGGCACACGATCTTAGAGAATCGCCCCACTGAGCATTATACACAAAAAATAGCATTTTCCGACTTCCTAAGTAAATGTGCCCTATTATGCCAGATGCACTAAGAGGCCTGGCCTCAGTATATCTGCCGCCCAATTTAATTCTACGATATTTCATGCCTATGTAAACAATTATACAATAATATTAGCCCAGATCTATCTGTGCCCCATCCCATTTGCTGTGGAGGTGGTGGCAGGGTGAAAAATTTTTTCCAATTGTTATATCTGATGTCAAATTAAGCTCAATGAAGAGTATATGATCATCATTATATCATCAACATGTAGTAATCCATTATTGATGTATGTGGCAGGTGGGATAAGTGTCAACTGCTAAGCATAAAGTGGGTGTGGTACACTGCTTGCCCAGAATTTTAACATTGTTATTTATGGTTAGGTTCATATTTATGCTAGAGGCACTCTCCATTGCAAATTTCATGAAAAATCCCTTCACTTAAATTAAAGTAAAAAGTTTTGTAGTAAATTCAGTAGTAAAAAAGTCACAACTATCCCTATAATAGGAAATAGAATCTTTCATTGGAGCTTATAATTTTGACCATTGTGCCTGTTATTTCAATTTTTCTGCTCCTATAACAACAGTAAAGCACAGATGTGATTGTATAATTTTATGGGGAATACAAAAAATGCTGCCTGAGCAATCCCGTGTAAGGCATTGCTGCTTAGTAAAAAAAATGTCAATAAATCTATTTGGCTTTTTACTAGTTTGTTTTCTTTTAACGGTAATCCAACAAATCCTACTTTATTTTGTCAGCTCTTATTTCACAATAACTTTCGTTCACAAACATAACTCACAGTTTATTCTACAAGCATTTAGAATGTGTCCTTAGGACCCTAATGGACACGAACAAATAAAGAGTAAACAGCAGTTTGTAATCCCTTGTAATATTCCCTTTGCTTAATGTCTATTAACAGGCTTTTTGTAGCAGCAGATTTGCTGACCCACAGTTGTATGCTCTCTGTATGTATACATTTGAATGAACAGAATTAAGTTTGTGGCCACTTTGTCACAAAGAAAAATCCACTGAAGTTTATGCAATTGCAATGTGTTTTATCACAATATTCCGCATTATTAAAATAGTCTTGTTTTTTCCTTTAACACTTTTATGCACATACAGTATGGTGTTAGGTTCTTGTAGTAAAATAAGATGCAATTTTTGCAAGTTTTTGTCATAATGCATTCATAAATCAGAATTTTCAAATAGCAGCTTCTTCAAAATTCAGAACACTTGATCATACTTATCATACTCCTAGAAAGGAGAAATAATTGTGATATAACATTAAAAAATAAAGAAAATGTACAGATGACCTCATGTACACAATGTGAACTGGCCACACAAACAGCGGACAACTGACGGCCTCCACAGAGGGCTATTACCCCCCATCATGGTGCTGTGGGCACACCATGTCTCAATGTATCATGACCAATCCGGGCAGCCACATTGTGGAAGATAAGACAGGTCCTACCCTTGACCTGATTTGCGGCACCACAACAGGGGGGAGGGTGCGCTGTGCTCCGCCTTCTCCACCTGGCCATCTGCATGAGGTCTAAATCTGTTATGATCTATAAAAAATTAAAGCAGTTAAAAGGGCATAAAATGTCTTTTTCTCTACCTAAAATTTCTATTTCTATATATACTGTAGTTATTTCAGTCACTAACTATTTAATACAAATGTCACAGTTTCCTCTTTATTGTTATTCTGCTTAACTGATGACACGTCAGGCAGCCAACCCTGCTTTCAACTACATAACCTATGTGGGTTACTATACTGGAAATCTCACCTATGAACTTTCTTCTGAAGATTTACAGTGAAATGTCACATATACAATTTGCTGAGTAACTAGGAAAATATTCACATTAGAATCACATATTTAACAAGGAAACTATAAAAGAGAGAAAGGCGTTAGTTGCCACTCGCTGCTGCCCCATAGCTCCATTAAGCTCCTGACACCACAAATTACATTGAGATAGGTCTCTCAGTCAAATACTAGGCCTATCCATGTGTTTACTGTGGAGTTAGAAGACACCTAGGAAATCAAGATCAGTGAGGGCTGACAGTGTGGGTACTGTAGCAGGAGCAGAGAAGTTATAAATTATTTGTCATTTTATTTGTGTAGTGTTGAGCCTGTTCCATTGAATATTTTTTGAGACCACACAAAGTCCCAATGGTAAAAATGCATCAATAATTCACAGTACTGCCAGTACAGCAAAACAGAAGGTAATACCAGACTCCCGGAGTACACTAGAAATCTCACCAGCTTGGATGAAGATAAGGAATTCACTATGAAAAATAAATGAGATGGACGGCTCACCACTTTTTCCATTCTAGTAAATAGATTTGCGCATGAAAAATTTTTACTCAGTTTTATTGCTGATGGTCAGTGTAAGATTCCAGAATGTGAACGGGGACTCTCTAACCAGACACTTGTGACAATGTGCTTATATTATCACGGTTCAGGGTTTATCTATACTTTCATTTAGCTTCTGAACAGTCTACTAGTATCTGACACATAGAAAAAGAGAGATGAGACAGATCAGAGTCCTGAGATGGATATAAGACACAATAACACACTCAGATCGGCTGCCTCAGCAATGCTATGTCACCCCCTCACCTGGGATCCAGAGTTTGTCTTGTGTGTAGAACAGCTGCTGCTGTGTCCTCTCCATGCAACAGCTGAACCAGGAAGTGCCTGTATCTGTAGTATGCTGTCTGCCTCGTTACCCCCCCCCCCCCTACTCCTGCAATGCAAGATAAGGTAGAGGGAATTGTCCAACCGTAGACAGAAGATTTCGGTTGGATCCAGGATCATCCAAAATTGTATACACCAGGACTGACATAGACAGATTGGATTTATATCTGTAAAATGCTGTATTTTTATTAATAACAATGAATTAGAAAATGTTTTATTTTGTTATCCTGAGTATATTTAAGAATATTGTTTTTGTGGTAATAGCCCTTTAAGTGTCCCACAATTCAAAGGAGAATCTATGCTCTATGCTATACAGCACACCTTTATGTAAACTGTGTCTGAAGAAGGTCTGATATGACCGAAAAGTTTCTTTATGTTTGCTGTGAAAACTTTGTCAATAAACACCTCTTTGATCCATATGAGCGTGAGCGGAATAACATTTCATGCTCCTTTATATTCGCCTAATATCAGATATGATAGCTAAACAATGGGTCCATTGTTTGTGGCCTGATATTGCAGGTACTTTATCATACACATAAAATGTATTGTGTAGAGCATTTTATAATGTTTCCTGGCATACCTTTTCCTGTATCTTAGTGAATCATTATTTTAGTGAAAACCCCTACTGGTGCAGTCTTTCCTGTACCTTCTTTGTAAAGGGCATATTAATCATCGTGTAAAATAGTAGTATTGGGTTGCACTGTAGAATTTAGAGGGGGAAAGTGGTGCTAAATTTTATGTCATTGCGTAGCTGGTGCACAAAATAAGAAATATAAACTAAAAACATAGCTATACTAATAAAACAAGTATACAGACTTGCTTAATAATGTAACTCCACCCTAGCTACTTGCTTGCTTCACCCCCCCCCATTATCAATGCAAATAAATTTACAAAAATGGGTTATTATGTTTCTCTATCTCTTCTATATTTGGTATTTCAATCTGGTGGCCTATAGCTTGCAATTCATAATTAATTATAATCATGCATTTCTGTTTACACTATTAAAATTTATAATATGATCATAAGGTTTTGTTGTTTTTTTTTTATTACAAAACCTCCAGTGCCCCTAATATGAACCTTGTTTAAACCAGTTGGTATACCTTGTGGTATTTATTCTTTCCAAACATAATATTTGAGAGCCTTTCAGAAATGTCATGGATTAAGTTATGTCTTTGATTGACAGTAGTTAACAGTACTAATAGTGGTTCCACTTGACTGCACCTTACAATTATCCTCCAGTAATTATGTCACTAGAGTAGGTCATAAAATAGTGATACATCAGTAGAGCAGGGCTGGATTAAGGGTGGTGGGGGCCCCTGGGTGCAAATTCTGGTGGAGGCCCCTGCTGTATGTAGCATGTCTTCCTGCTCACTATCTGTCGCAGCAGTAGAGTACAATGGTTTTACTGAGGAAACAGAAGTGTCATTTTCCAGCATCTGTCCTTACTATGTTGGAATATGTTATCTGAATAAGGCCTTGCTCACACTGCCCTGGACGAATAGACATGCCCCCATTTAGGGTCTTTTTATTGTTGTAAGTAATTAAGACAATGATATAATGCAAGTAATAATGATATTTGGTCGATATTAATGAAGGATAAAGTATACAACTAGACTATGAGCGACACTCCCTCCTCGAACAACACTTCAGTAGAATTACAACTTGGTTCCCACTTCTCTATACTATGATCTCACTATGCCTTCACTACAGTGGCGTAACAAGACTAATGGGTCCTGTTGCAAACTTTGTGTTAGGGCCCCATATACCAAAACCCTCATTGATGTCCACATCTAACACATTACATTTGAGAATACACATATTCTATATATACACATAAATATATACCAGCATATAATATGCTGTGTATAAAAAATATAGCAGCAATAAATGTACTTCACAAAAAGGCTGAGCTACATATTGCAGAGATTGACAGCACTTATGGATTAAATCAGTCACAGGTGCTTCCTTCGGCCTCTGGCCTGGTCCATCCTAGTCTGTATCCTGGTGGATTTGCTAGCAAGTCAGCTCCATGTCACACATCTCCACACTGCCACTAAAATATCTCAGTTATTTCAGTATAGTGTCTAATGGATAACTACTTTTTCCCACGCCATGCTGCTAAATAACACTCCATACAACTGAACACACTGCCACCTACATAAATTAAATAATACACAGGAATATATTATATTTCCTGAACAAATTATTATATAGTTACCCTCTTCATAAATGTATATATTTTACCCACTTAAAATATTTATATACAGTAGTCCCTAATTTGTATATAGAACCCACAAATTTTAAATACAGCATCGACAAACCCTAATTCATTTATGTGCAGCACTGGCACCCACACATTAATTCATATACAATGCCAGTACCCCTTATTGAAAAGTACCACATTAGCACCCCTATACTAAATAGTAGCAACCCTTGATTTATATAATAATTATATAATAACTGACCCCCCATAAATATATAAATAAATATTAATATATTTTTATTAGCAGGGTACCCTCATTCATCAATATCATAGCAGCACCCCTATTCATATATATATACATATATATATGTATATATATATATATATATAAAATATTTATAAAAAATTATCAACATATGAGTGCCGAGTATATCTCTTATAATAAATTGGGGTAGTACCCTACTTGTGCACCAATTTCCCAAGTGGAGCGACGTGTATACAGATATATTAGTTACCTTCAATCTGTGCCAATAATCTGGCCAAGTATAAAAATAAATCAAAGGGGAAAAATAATCATGCTCCTGAGGACTCTCCTTCTTAAATGGGTTTTCCCGGGAAAAAGGATAGGGCCTAACTTGCTCTTCGATGGGGGTCTAAATGATGAGATCCCCACAGATCACGAGAACAAGGGGTCCGATGGGTCCGAGGTACCTCTGTCTGACTCCTCGTCGCTCCAAGAGATGAGCAGAGCAGACAGCCGTGCATGTGAGTTCTGCTCCATTCATCTCTTTGAAGCCTTTGGAGATTGCAGAGCGTGGCATTTTGGAAGCATATGGACAAAATGTCATTAAGGTTTTAGCCATAGTGTCCAGAACTCCTTCCACCAGCTGAGTAGAGTAGAGACTGAGTAAGTAGAAAGGACAGCTGTCACTACATGGTGATTCTTGAAGCATTCATGAAGCATAGCCTCTATTTACCAAATAAAGCTAGTATCATAGCTTTTTCAGGCAATTTGATAATGTTTTGAAATAGTTTGCCCAATGTACACCACAGACATATGCAACTATTGTATATAACTGCAGAGTTCCATATTATTCCTGTTGTCTGTATCACAGTGTTAAACTGTCATCTTGGAAAAACTGAAGCCTTATCACTGCTGTGGCATACTGGTACAATATTTTAGTATGAGTTTCTTTCACTGTAAGTGTCACTTACAGCAGGGTCCCTGACATGATTTCATTCTGTATCTATGATCTTCAGCCAAAATAAAGAAAGAAAATACACTTGAAAGGTAGATATGATTAGGGTTTAGGGATTAGTTCAGACAGACAAAGGTAGCTAAAGAGCAAGGAAAAGCATTGATTTCTCTTTCCACAAAGTACTGTCTTACAAAGCAATGTGTTGTCTCTGTGCCATCTGACTGGTTACTATTAGTCAACAGGCACTTTTTTCTCTTTCTTGGCTTTGGTTTCAGAAGATCTTGTTTATTCTTCAAAACTGTGAGAGTAAGCATTAGATTCTTATTGTACACATTTTTTTAATCTTGGAAAACATTTCACATTCAACTTCGTAAATCTATGTTCCCATTCAGAAAATACATGTTATTGTTTGTATTATAAAAAGTTATACAATTTTCCAATATACTTTCTGTATCAATTTCTCACTGTCTTCTACTTGCTTGATGTGATTCTAGAGGGAGCTTCTATGTTTACTTGTAGTCGACAGAAACCTGACCATGGTCACACAGGGGCATGGCTCGTTACGTGACCTACCGTCTCACGTCTACCATGTCACATTCAGGTCACGTGAAGAATATCCCGTGTCTGTGACATCACACGCCAAGTATGATTGCGGTCTTTAAAGGAAACCTACCACTTGTAGTGGCAGGTTTCCGATGGAAATACCGGGCACCAGCTCAGGGTGAGCTGGTGCCGGAGCTTATTTTAGTTAGTGTTTTAAACCGCGATACCGCGGTTTAAAACACTTTTTAAACGTTGCCAAAAAGCAAAACGGCGGGAGCTGCCATTTTCTCGAGCGGGCGAAATACTCGTCCGAGCAACGAGCAGTTACGAGTACGCTAATGCTCGATCGAGCATCAAGCTCGGACGAGTATGTTCGCTCATCTCTAGTTATGACATAAAATGAGACAATGGTGTTGGAACAATGATGCCATTTTGCTGTCTGTGTCAGTTGAAAGCAGCAAATTCAGTTGTACCTTGTACAGTGTATAGGTTCTGACACTAGGAGGGCCCAGAATAGCTCATGAGCACAAGGCTCGGCAATCAGACTCCGACCAGATACTGATGACCTATCCTATGGTATACATAAACAATCCCTTTCACGTTATTATATCCTACAGAACAGACTGTATATCCTGGTTCCAGTCCCCCCCCTTTTAAGCCCTTATTTTATGGAAACACTTCCACACACTCAAAGAATCATCAGGCTAGTTAAACATCCATGCCGCGATTCACTAAGATTGTGCACCCGAAGTCATGAATGTGCCGATTCCCCGCTCAGGTCTTACAGAGTTCACCATCTTTTTAGTGGTGCATCTAAATGGTTGGGCTTGCGACATAATTTGAAATTTAAATCTCGCGCTCAGTCCGAATCAGTCAGACTGTCCGATGCCATGCCCCCTAATTTTTGTCCCATGGAAGCCAGCGCAGCTGCGCCACAAAAGGGGCCGCATGAGCCACAATCCCAGCGCACACACTTATTGAATACCTGTGCAAGCCGTTTTAGCCCCGAAAACTGTGCACAGTCCGACAAAAGTGCGCGTGCGACCCTTAGTAAATGAGCCCCATTGCATCAGCTGAAAAACAAGTAAATGCAAAGAAATGCTCTCTGGTTGGCAGCAGATGTTCATGTGGAAACAGAGGATGTGCTACCAACCTAATGGATTGCTTGGAGCATGAGTGACTATTCTATCCCCATGCAGTGTGCTGATAATAAATAAGATTTTGAAATATACTTTGGTAGGAAATGATCCTTACATTAGCAGTGATGTCATGCCACAAAAACCTTCTCAGTATATAAACTGAATTTTGCCTTCAGTGAACTGGTAAAGATTTTATATGGAAGCTTTACAAGTATAATGAAGCATTTCCATAATATTCTACCCACTGGTATATGTATTAAAGGTTATTATTTGCTACATGCTAGTTTCCTTGCTTTTTCATGCATATATTTAAAAAGTATGTGTATCCTTCCACGCACAAGTAATGAAGCATTAATATTCAGAGTAGATTTATTCTCAGTCAAGTGCACAGAGGCATTACTCCACAGAGCTGGGAAGATAAAATCCCTTAACACACTGTTATGTAGACTAAAACATTAACTTGTATGTGCACAAAAAGGGGCACAGCAATCGTGGTGGCAGGGGGCACTTTGCCTGTGCTCATCATGATTAATTCAGGCAGCATTACCAATGTATCATACAGTGAGAGTGAGCAGAGCACTGCTGAAGTGGAAGCCTTGTGAGAAGAGAAAGCTAGAGCACTGGAGGTAAGTATCAAGTTTATTTTTTTTTTTCAATATAGGGGCCCTATGGGGTTATTTCATTAGTAAGTAGGCTGCTGGACATTTCATTACTGAGAGGAGGCTTCTGGACATTTCATTACTGAGAGGAAGCTGCTGGATGTTTCAATACTGAGGGGAGACTACTTGCATTTACATAATGCAAACATTTATTGTGAAAACAAAATTATGGACACAAGGGACAATAAAAAATAGACAAAAATTTCTATTTTTGAGTTATACACTCCTTAAAGAGAACCGGGGAAGAAGCGGAGGAGAGGGGAGCGCCTCGGACTGCCCCCTCATGAATACATCAGACAGCTGTAAGCTTGGTCCAGTGTTTGCAGCGCTATGCAGTGCAGTGTTTGCTAGCTTTATTGGAAGGTTCCGATAAAGCTAGCAATTTAACACTGCTACACCTGTGGTAGGGCTAGGGAGCTACCTACTTTAGTAAGCAGCTCCTAGATAGATTATTAGGGTGACAGGTCCTCTTTAAACATTCAGAAACAGTCACACGTCAGAGTGGCTCAGATAGCAATGGTGGTGTAACAAACTGTAATCCTTCCCTGATACAGAGGTGTGATAGCCTTAGTTCATGCTTACTTTTTACATCATGGCCTTCTCCAACATCTACACTCAAAGTGCAAGAGATTTATATGGGACTATAACATAAGTCTATGTGCCCTTATGTTCAAAGGTTTACCAAGTCTTCTGTCTTGTAAGTCTACTGTCACTCCTAAAAGCAAGTGCTCCCTACTGCATTAGCAGGAAGGGCTGTGATGTAAGGGGAACCTGTCACCAGGTTTTGCCTCTATAAAAAACTCCCCCCCAAAGTAAAGCAAATATGTGAAAATAAGAGTCACGTTTAGTTGTTGTGGGGATAGTGTCACTTCAGAAGCCTCTATCTTTGCTTGTATAGCATCTATAAATAAGTTTTTGTATCATATAAAAGATAAGATAAGAAGTGGTATGGTAAGGTATGGTATGGTAAGGTACAAAAGTGGACATACAGGCAGTTAAGAAAAAAAGTGGATCTTTATTTACAGTTTGCATAAAGCAGTAGCTCATAAAGCATGTTTCTAGGTACAATAGAACAGTAGACAGGGGCTTCTAAAGTGACAATACACCTGCCACCACTAATCTTAAGTGAAAATGAAAATGAAGTAGACAGCCTGTCCAAGTCACTAATTTCTGGAGGTGACACGTATTGAACATGCAGTTGACCACGGCATCAAATCATTATACAGCTTTAGCAAAATGGCACAATTAATAAAACATAACTTTTAATAGAGGTAAGTAAAAGTAACCACGTTCAAATCCGTGGTCCCGTCAAACCACACTTAATATGAGAAACAACTAGTGAAACAAATAACCACATGAACGGACAATTGTATGCTGTACCATAAATATTTACAAGAGCAGCTTAAGAGAGGGCCACATGTGATAGTGCAGATTTGCCAGTGTTGGGAGTAAAGAAAAGGTTGGGTCTCACTCGTCTTCTTCCAGGGGTAGCTGCAATGGGAACCGCTTAGTCCAGTGATGACCTGTTCGTCCCTACTGTAGCTGATAGCCTGATCTCCTGATCCCCATATTGAGGTACCTTAATCCTCATATACCCTCAATATGTGGTCCAACCAAAGATGTCTCGAATTTAGGTGGTTGCCATTACATTTTAAACCTGCCAAAAGCTAGATTTTATTTGACCAGTTATTTGGAATCTCCGGGGTCTGCACCGAACAATGAGGCTATATTTCCTCATTTCTGTGATGCGACCCATAAGCCCCGATCTATATATTTATCATCGGGACTCTAATTTAGTGGAGATGTTTGCTTTTGCTTTTCCCCTTAAGCTGGCTTACTGTACTGCCATCCCACTGTCACGGTGGATGCAAGCATACTGTGTAATTGAAGCATGAGGGAATTCCCCCTGAATGCTCCCGAACACAGACTCCTCCCACGCCATGACGCGATCTCCTACGAACGTCAGAGGGGGCGTGGCCTGGGTGGAGCCGGAACTGGCTATTTCTGGCGCATGCGCAGTACACTGGCACCGACGCCGTGCTTTCTACCTAGTGACTAGGTCTATGCCTGCAGCTCTTAGATGAGCCCCGGACGAGCCACTGCCCGTTCTTTAGATGTCAGAGCGCTAGCAAGCGCCTGTCCACATAGCACACTGTGGCACAGCAAGCATACTAGCACCAGTTTAACCTATTTGGATTCCCCTGATGAGTGCACAAGGATCGCTGCACGAAACGCGTAGGGAAATAATGGAGATATGTAATCTAGAGTAAGGGCATAACAGCTGGTGTAGGGGCAGTTTTGGGACCGCCCTTGTAAGGGCTGGGAGCAATACAAAGGGGATCATGCTATCAGCTACAGTAGGGACGAACAGGTCATCACTGGACTAAGCGGTTCCCATTGCGGCTAACCCTGGAAGAAGACGGATGAGACCCAACCTTTTCTTTACTCCCAACACTGGCAAATCTGCACTATTCCATGTGGCCCTCTCTTATGCTGCTCTTGTAATTATATTTTGGTTATGGTACGGTATACAATTGTCTGTTCATGTGGTTGTTTGTTTCACTAGGTAACCACTAGTGTGGTTTGACGGGACCACGGATTTAAACGTGGTTACTTTTACTTACCTCTATTAAAAGTTATGTTTTATTAATTGTGGCATTTTGCTAAAGCTCCTTAAGTGAAAATGAGGTGTGAAGAGTCATTTACCTAGTCTGGGGAAGATTTATATATTAACAGGTAAGATTACACATAAAAGAGGGAATTCTAGAAATAATATCTAATGCCCTAGCTGAGGGTAGCTCAGGACTCGTCATGAGATATGAGGAACATGGCATCCATACTCCAATGGATTCTCTTGCTCTTGAAGACAAATCATTGTGTACTTCTGCACTAAATATGGTGTCTGGGAATGTACTTCCAATGTTACAGAAATGAACCAGAGAACCACCTTAGCCTTACATTTCAGTTATGCATGATAAAAGCAATGCAAAGTGGCACAATACTAAAAATGCTCCTTTGAATAGGTATAACTAGAATATAAAGGGAAATGGGCAAAATGGGACCAGTGAATTCAAATGTAAAATTCTTATTTGATGATGCAAGATACAATAATTAACTACATGATTAGTTAATATGCCCTAGTAAATAGTAATCATTTTATAGTGGCATGCCATACTCCTTCTTTTCAGGTGCCATTAAAAGGCAAAATGCACTTAAAAACCTTCATCAATAGAGAGTTGCGACTACAAGCACTGCACTTGGGCATACACTCATCTACTTAAACACTCTGTAGTCTGGAGCCAACTAAGTAAAGTCCTATCTGTGTGCAGACAATGGGGTCTCCAAGACTTAATGCAGTGTGACAAAGCCAAGAGCAGCATTCCATAAAACTACAGCTACAGAAAAGGTGGACAAAGGTAAAAAAAAACCTTTAAAATGTCCTGATAAATTCAGCAGACATTTTTTTCATACTACTAAGAAAAGTATTCAGTTATATACTATTAGTATATTTTTACTGCCTAAAGATAGATTTTCAAACACAATAAACAAATAAATGCACCCTAAAGATAACCACATTCACAAGTTTTTTATTTAGAAGAATGTACTTAAAAATACAATTGGTTGTTGTAAAGTACTTGCTACTGTCAAGGCTCGGGGTTAGTGAACCCCTTGGACCACCGCGGACGATGACACAAGCTGACAACTGGGACCAGAATCTAAGTGGCATCTGGTTTTCTCCAGAGCCCAAAGCGGGTTGCACTTGCTGCGGTGTGGTACCACCAGGTCGTTCCACAGGTGTGACTTGTACGGGGTGGCAGCCAAGGTTGAGGTACAAAGTCGTCAGGCTATCTCGTGGTCTGGGACAGGCAGGAGGTCAAGACAGGTGGCAAAGGTTCGAGCAGCCAGGACGGGAGCAGGAACAGGGAGAGAGGTAACCGAGGTCCGCCGGCGCCATGGAGAGGGGCACGGGTGTGCCTGAGATCTGATATGGGGATCGCAGGGGCACCCGTGACAGTTATCATGTGAAGAAATCAAAAGCATTCTAGCTTTTTTTTTTAAATTCTTACCATTTTCTTTTCAAATTTATAGCAAATTATAGTAAGTATTGGAGCAGACCTCGAAATGAGAATGCAATGGATTGACCTGCATTCCATGTATTTTTGCTATAGATTGAGAAGTATCCTATATAAGCTTGTCTTCACTTGTCTCTATGTGCTATACTTGACTTTCTAAACATCCTTTTATGTCAGCTAATCATACATTGTATACAAAGTTGGTTCTCTGTTTTCCAGAGTGCTTCCCTAGTAAAACCTGCCTATTGTGTTGGCAAGAGTTATAAAGTTCACTGATTGTTGATAGGATAAAAGCAATACATCGCTTGCAGGTAATATTTTTACAACATGCCACAATTATTATATTGGATTTATTTAACGTATAAAGGGACATACTCTTGTTGCTTTTCAACAAAGACAATTGTGGAAAGACGCACATGTTACCCACATGAACTCAAATCTGACTTTCCCAGTTAGATGACTTTTTTCCTTTGTGTGATATTTCTAAGAATACAATACTTAGAATAATCCTCTACAATACCAAATGGTGATCCGAAATGAAAGAGCCTTTGCTTCCCATGGCCATATGAATGAGGCTGAAAAATGTGGGTACCTGTTGTTAATCCAATGGATACATTGTAATACTGTGATTTGCCTTGGAAAGAGGCACTACTACCTGTCAAAGTAAAATGTGGGTGGAGTACATCCAATCTAACCTGAATTCTTTTCTTATAGATGGATCTATTGAAGAGCAAGCTAGGTGACATATAGGCTAAAAGGGTAAAAGTTCAATTTAAGGAACATTTTAAGAGATTTGCTTTCAGCTTTTGAATAGATGTTTTTCAGTTGCTGTAGGCTGTATTGGAGTTGTTACTATGTGCTCATCTGCTAATTAGTGGACATAAGCTGGGACACTGATTAAAACTAAGTGGGTGGTATATAAGGTTGACAAGTGTAAATGCATAGTAATTAATTTTAACTCTTTTTAAAGAAGTCAAAGCCTTCAAAAAGTTACACTATTGTTCAGTGTTAAACTTTTAATGTTGCAGCCCTTTTCTGTTTTTGTGTTTCCATTTTTACTCTCCCACCTCCAAGTTTACACAGAGCTATGAGGGCTTGTAATCTGCTGAACAGCTTGTATGTCTAAATGATACAATCCGACTCTTTGAAATTTCCTGGGAACTCCATAACTTTTTTTTAAAAAGTATTGCATGGAGAATTGTAAAGTATAGTTTTTTACAGGATGAGATGACAATGGTGGTTCTTACATACTAACACACATGCACATTCTTTTGACTAGCGACATCACGTCTGCTGTGTAGATTCTGAAGTCCCCCTAACACTTGGCTTCTCATAGAATGTAAGCTTTTGGGAGCAGGGCCCTCACTCTTAGGCCCCTTCCACACTAGCGTTGCATTTCACGTCAGGGTGCAATGCGTGAAAAACTGACATTTTTGGCTGCATTTTTGTTCCATTTTTCCTTGGAGTCATTAGCGTTTTTGCGTTTTTCACGCGCGTGTTGTTCACGGTTTTTTTTGCATTTTCGGTGCGTTTTTCACGCGTGTTTTTTAAGTAAATAGGAGACTCGAGCATTTTTCAAAGGGACCATGGTTCAGGAATAAAATGTTTTATTTAATTGAAAAAGAATGTCTTCTGATAAGTTAGCAGATGTATGCAAACATCTGCAATCTATCTCACTGTTTCCGCGATATTATCTCCCGACAAGTTAGCAGATGTGAAAACAGTGAAGAATAGAATAAAAACAGTGAACACAGGATACATTAGTGAAAAACACAGTGAAGAACACAGTGAAGAATAAATTACAGATGTTCGGCACATCGCTTACTTGTCGGGAGATACGCGCGGAACGGTGCGAACAAAATAGCATAGTGAAGAACAATATTTATGTGTGTGAAGAACACATTCAGATGTTTCCATACATCTGCAATGTCTTCTTCACACATATATTGTTCTTCACATGCTATTTTTGTTCGCACCGTTCCCCGCGCGTATCTCCACAAGTAAGAAGATGTGCCGAACATCTGTAATCTATTCTTCACTGTGTTCTTCACTGTGTTTTCACTTAAATGATCCTGTGTTCACTGTGTTCACTGTTTTTTCTAGTTCTTCACTGTTCTTCATCATGGTGTTTTTTTAATTAAATGCTCAATCTCGAGCAGGGGAATTATTCATGTCACCTAGCAACCCATCCATTTAAAACGCATTGCACTCGCATTGCACTTGCAATGCTTGCGAGTGCAATGCATTTTTGATGCGTCTCCATAGACTTGAATGGGGCGGGAAAAACGCGCGTGAAACGCAAAAGTAGAGCATGCTGCGATTTTGACGCGCGTCAAAACAAACGCAAGCACACGCGTGAAAAAAAAAGCAAATGAGGAAAGGCCCATTGGAAACAATGGGACAGAGTGCAATGCAAGTAGTGCGCGTCAAAAGCACGCGCAGAACTCACGAGTGAAAAACGCTAGTGTGGAAGGGGCCTTAGTGTCCATTTAAATGTTTGCACTCTGCAATGTAATATAATATTTGTATATGTCCCCTATGATTAGATTTGATGACGCTATATAAATAAAGATTATTATTATTCAGCGGCCTTTCCTCTGTGTATGGGAGTATTTAGGCATTATAAATGCTGCTACTTGATGGTGCCTATTTGTAAGGCTAAATACCTTTGCAATATGGTAAGCAATATGGCAGGTACATTTTTTTGCACACAAATTTATATTAGCTGGTTAAGAAAACGCTATGTGTACCACTATGGATGTATCAGTGTATATACAAGACAGCTTAAATTCCAGTTCAGATATATAACAATTAACAGCACTTTGCACTGTAAAGCTGTAGTAAGAGTGGCCATGTTAAATTGAATAAACAAAGCCTAGAAACAAAAGAGCTGTTTTGAAAAGAGCTTCTGTGTGTATTTATCATCTGAAACATTGACACACTCTAGATAAACACTACATGGGAACCAAAGCGGATTATTAACATATGTAAAGCAAATGATAGACATTGTAAAATTCTTTTTAAGTCAGTTTTGAAAGGTAAACACATATTGACAGAAGATATCTAGTCACAACTGAGGGAGATATCATCATAATGTGTAGGACTCCATCGTCTTCATTTAACACTTTGGACATTTTACTTCACGTTTGTATCGCTTTCTTGATATGTAAAGACCCTGGTTTAGAAATGTCTTTTATCTCATCAGCTGTCATTAAATGGCCAGAGATGGAGAGGCATGTAATCCTAACTGTCTAGGTTGACTGCAAAGTTCAGGTCTGTACCTAACATGCCAGGATTGACACCCACGACCCAGCTTGCAGCCCCTTATGCAGCCATGGCAAGGTTTGAGCATTACTGTGATTGGCTAGGTGGGCCATGTAACCTTGCTATAAGAGGCAGCGTCACATGTCCATGTGCCATTACAGAATGGAGACAGAGCAAAGTAGAGGTTGCTGTTTTAGATGGGGTCAGACAGGCAGGGACAGGTGGAAATCTGAAATAAATGCCCTTTTTATGGCACTCTGAAGAACTGCATGTAATAGTTCTTCTATAGTGCTTTAATGGCCAGGAATTGTGACCTTTTTCATGCCCAGTACGCCAGAAACTGGCATACTAGGCATGATAAATGCCTAGATCTATGCATTTTTCAACTCCAAGCTCCTATTTTAATAACTGTAACCATCAATTTTCCCTTGTATTTCAGAAGGAAATTGCCTATAACCAACATGAACAATTTTTTCCACCCTTCTATCTGTTAATCCACAGGTGGAATTACTTCACCTTATTGGCTCCTCACTGCTATTATTTTATGGCCCTATCCATGAATTTCAATTCAATTTCCTCAGAATGATTAGCATCAATGTCCTTTTTGTTGGGTCATTTCTTTTACTATTGCTCTATTGCTAGATAACATAGTGTCTGCTGTAGGGATTATGGTGCCAGGGCAGCCCAGAAGCCCAGACGGAAACACTGTTTAAACAGATCCGACCACTTACAAAATAAGAGGCCGGATCCTCATATCTGGGGAGCTGCATTCGGCGTTATTCATAAGGGGACCGTCCGACACTCCCCCAGCATGCCCCCTGTCACCTAGGACCTATAGGAGAAGCCAGCAGCATGTATTGCGTAATTGCTGCCGGCTCTCAGAGATGCGGCTCCGCCACCGCTGTTCCACTAGTAGCGGCGCAGGGCCTATTCACATGGCCGGCCGCGCTGCATTGACAGTGGCTGCGGCCGCGCCGGGCTTATTGACAGTGCCGGCCGAATATATATAACATATAAACCGTGCCCTGCATGTTTATATACACTTTCATTTACTGTATTTTTCAGACTATAAGGTGTACCGGATTATAAGGCGCACCATCAATAAATGCCTGCTAAAACGTCTAGGTTCATATATAAGGTGCACCGGACTATAAGGCGCACCTGATTATAATGTGCACCTGATTAGAAGGATGAATAACCAGGAAGTGGCAGACCTGTGCACAGTTCAAGGCAGCTGTTGTCTGTAAGTACGGTTCATATATAAGGCGCACTGGAATATAAGGCGCACCATTGATTTCTGAGAAAATCAAAGGATTTTTTTGTGCGCCTTATAGTCTGAAAAATACGGTAGCTTCAGAAGATTCACAAGTTTCTGGGGGGGGTTGCCTTTTTTGAGACATTTTGGCACATGGCAATTTTTGTGCCTTTTTGGGAACATTTTGAAATGTCTGCCAGACATTTGTTTTTCAAAAGTAAAGGACATTTATCTTTTATTTCAGATGTGCTAAATGTCGCAAATGACATTTAGCATTTCAAATTCTCTCAAATATGCAACAAATTTGCCCCAAAAAACTCCAGACGAAACCGTACTTAAGGAAAACTTAAAAAATGGAAAGAAGTGACTTGAGAATTCACCCTTTTAACACAAGGAAACAAATTACCAAAGAAGCAGACGATAAAACAACAAAAACTAGCCAAAACAAACAGAGATAAGATAAATGACCCCCCAATGACACTCAGCTCTGCTAACTCACATATAACACACATAATTCTTCTATATACCTCCTGCCCCTTCCCCTAATATAAAGATCTTATCTGTCTGAAGCTTGTAGCTTTACTCTCTTCACCATGTGTTGATGTGTTGTTGTTTGTTGGCAGGAAGTCAGTGTGTATGTGTGTGAGCTCGTCCTGGAATGCAAGGGTAAGTGCTAGAGGCAGAGAGAGACAGACAGAAATACAAAATGTCTGCCTACTCTAATCTCAGAAGATCCAGGGTCAGGTCAAGGGGCAACCAAAATTGTGTACACCAGGACTGATAGAGATAGGTTGGAATTATATCTGTCAAATGCAGTTTTTTTGTTAAAACCATTGACTTAGAGAATGTGATATTTTTAGAGATGGGCAAATTTGTTGGAATTAGGTTTGACCCGATTTGTCAAATTTTTACAGAGGCCAACTTCACCAAATAAGCCAAGCAGGAACGCAGCCTGACAAGGTAACGTCTGTGCCAGCTCGAAAGGACTGAGCTGAGGGCCAAGATCCCACTATAACATCAAAGAGTGCCCTCTTTTTACACTGACATCAGATGATTCCATAGATTACGACAGAACCTGTTCTGTTAAACGTGGATACATGTAGAAACCCCCCAAAAGAGTGCAGATTGTGTCGGCAGTAATTCTGCATTGACGTCACTGATCATTTTGCCCTTCATTTCATCTGTTAGTGTCCACTTTCAATCAGTCAATAATCCATCATCAGTATTGCTAAAGCAAAAAAATAAACAGGAGTGGATCCAAAACAGAGATGCCATTAATGGGATATTTGCATGTCCTGTGTGTTCTGTATCCACTCCAGCTTTTGGCTATCAATCCTGAGGCTTTTCATTCCTTCTGACAGATGAACTGAAGGGGACAACTAAACATAAGGCAACGTCATAAAGCAGTGGAGGGTGAAAACAGCATTGTGGAAATCATAGAGTGACACAGAGTGGCACAATGATACAGTGTGTGGACGTGGTGTCAGCAGCAGCAGGAGCCCACAGAGTGGCACAATGATAAAGTGTGGAGGTGACGTCAGCAGCAGGAGCCCGCAGAGTGGCACAATGATAAAGTGTGGAGGTGACGTCAGCAACAGGAGCCCACAGGTGGCAGCAACATGGTAAGCCACAGAGTGACACAATGATAGAGTGTGGAGGTGGCGGCAACCTGGTAAGCCACAGAGTGGCACAATGATAGCGTGTGGAGGTGGCGTCAAGAGCAGCAGCAGGAGCCCACAGAATGGCACAATGATACAGTGTGGAGGTGGCTTCAGCAGGAGGAGCCCACAGAGTGGCACAATGATAGAGTGTGGAGGTGGCGTCAGCAGCGGCAGGAGCCCACAGAGTGGCACAATGATAAAGTGTGGAGGTGGCGGCAGCAGATGCAACAGCAGGAGCCCATAGGGGGCAACAACATGGAAAGCCACAGGGTAGCACAATGATATAGTGTGGAGGTGGCAGCAACCTGGTAGGACACAGAGTGGCACAATGATACAGTGTGGAGGTGGCATCCGCAGCAGCCGGATCACACAGAGTGGCACAATGATAGAGTGTGGAGGTGGCGGCAACCTGGTACGCCACAGAGTGGCACAATGATACAGTGTGGAGGTGGCGGCAACCTGGTAGGCCACAGAGTGGCACAATGATACAGTGTGGATGTGGTGTCA